>PYAF01004066.1:223674-239610 GCA_007407185.1 Glycine tomentella | reverse complement strand
TTTGAACTTCGAGAGGATGAATGCATGCAGTCATTGTATGAAGATCGTAAGTTATGGGCACCAACATTCATGAAAGATGTTTTCTTAGGTGGTATGTCTACCGTCCAGCGATCTGAAAGTGTAAATTCCTTCTTTGACAAATATGTTCATAAGAAGACCTCTGTCCAAGATTTTGTCAAACAGTATGAAGCAATCTTGCAAGACAGGTATGAAGAGGAAGCAAAAGCAGATTCTGATACATGGAATAAAGTGGCAACCTTAAAAACTCCTTCTCCATTGGAGAAGAGTGTTGCAGGGATTTTCACGCATGCTGTATTCAAGAAGATTCAAGCTGAGGTTGTAGGTGCAGTTGCTTGCCATCCTAAAGCTGACAGGCAGGATGATACAACCATTGTTCACAGGGTTCATGATATGGAAACAAATAAAGACTTCTTTGTTGTGGTGAATCAAGTAAAATCTGAGTTGTCCTGTATATGTCGGTTATTTGAATACAGAGGTTATCTTTGTAGACATGCGTTGATTGTTCTTCAATATTCTGGCCAGTCAGTGTTCCCTTCTCAATATATTTTGAAACGGTGGACAAAAGATGCAAAGGTCAGGAATATAATGGGAGAAGAATTGGAACACATGCTGACTAGGGTGCGACGGTACAATGATTTATGTCAGCGAGCACTAAAACTTAGTGAAGAGGGATCATTATCTCAAGAGAGTTATGGTATTGCATTCCATGCACTACATGAAGCACACAAAAGTTGTGTGAGTGTTAACAATTCTAATAAGAGTCCTACAGAAGCTGGTACATCAGGGGCTCATGGTCAGCTTTCCACTGAAGAAGATACCCAAAGTAGAAATATGGGCAAGTTAAACAAAAAGAAGAATCCAACTAAAAAGAAAAAGGTTTGTTGTTTATAAGAACTTGAATTTTACACTCTTATGTTTTTGCTAGCATGACCTCCTCTTTGACCTGCAGGTGAACTCTGAAGCAGAAGTGATGACAGTTGGGGCACTAGACAACTTGCAACAAATGGTTTGTCCTCCTACAATATTAGTTAACCCATAGAGAGTGTTTGATCTTATAGTCTTGGGGATAAAAACTTGTAGATGAAATTTAGGCTTGATGTCAGGATTTATGAATTTATGTGAACCTAGAGGGAAAAAGTTATGAAGCATTACATGGGAATTCCAACTTAGTTAAATGAATACATGTGTCTGCTTTATTGAAGTAAACTGCAGTTCAGTTAAAAGGAACCTTTTTTTGTAGGACAAATTCAACACAAGAGCAGCAGTAACCCTTGAAGGTTATTATGGCACACAGCAGAGCGTACAAGGGATGGTATGAATATGATATACCACAGTTCTAATATTTTATAACATACGTCTGTTTAGTGAGTAAACTTTATACATTTTTTTTATTTGATGTTGCAGTTGAACTTGATGGGACCAACACGTGATGATTACTACGGGAATCAACAGACACTTCAGGGGCTGGTGCGGAGAAGAAATTGTGATTAATTTTTCTTATATATTTTTGACAGTGTAATAGTATAGAAACTGTGTTCTACATTTGCAGGGACCAATAAGTTCAATACCAACCAGTCACGATGGTTATTATGGTACACATCAGGGCATGCCTGGTCTGGTATGATTCACTAAAACTAATAATAATTTTCTCTCTCGTAATGTTTGATGAATTCTTATACGGTCCAAACATGCAGGCACAACTAGATTTTTTGCGAACTGGTTTCACATATGGCATTCGGGTTAGTATGGTAATTCAAAACTTTTCTAGTTACTATTGTCTTTCTGAAAGAGCACTTCTGTAGTAATGGCTTCATTGTGGCAGGATGATACTAACGTGAGAGCAACACAGTTGCATGAGGATCCATCTAGACATGCATGAGTGTCACTATCCTTTATAACGAGGTAGTTGATATTTTGAGTCAACCCCAATATTTTGTTGTGAGTAAATTTGTTGAACATGAATGCTTGAAGTTGTGATTCAAATTGTTTGTATTTATAGGACTGGGGAAACGAGAGCTATAAGCTGATTATCTGGCGTGGAGAATGGAATACCTCGTGCCCGTTTGAGGTTACAGTGGAAAACCTCCAAATCCAGTATTTGTAATATAATACTGTTATATTAATAATATAATATAGGATTATTATAAATATTAATAGATGTTGTAAGGCTTTAGCGTTCAACCTCGTTTGGAGATTCTTGTATTATATACTTTATTCTTTAGGCTACTTGAGAAATTGTAATTATGAAATATTAGTAATGAAGTATTCGTATGCTCATTTCCATTAGTGCAACAAACGAGTACAATCTTACATTTATAATTTCCTTTTTTTCCTTTTGTTACTCTCGATCTTCTGTTTGCAAAATTAAAGTTAATTGAAGATTAGATCGGAAAATCAACTATGTGCCAAATGACAACTTTGCACAATTGAAGTTTGTAGTTGTCAAATGATGCTGTTCACCGAATTCGGATTGCCTTCACTTGGCATTTGGCACACATTTATACTCATCTCTCTACTTTATTTCTCATCCTATTTCCATTTATTTAATATTTTTTCCCTCTATTAAACAGAACATAAAATTCCTCCAAGTTTTATTACTGCAATGTTGCTCCACTTTAGCATCTGTGACATATATTACATGTCAAATTAATAAATGAATCTAAACTTTTCAATTTAGAAATATGAAAATTAAAGTCGAGCAATAAGAATAGAAAAAAAGAGAGTCGAGAAACTAAAAATTAGAGGATCAAAATCATCCTAGTCCTATACTATATGTGAAAATTACAATTACAATTAAATTAAATTGAAAATTTTCAAAATCTGATAAATTCAGTATTTTACTTTATTTACTTTAACTGTTGCTCGAAGATTGAGTGAGTGAACTACAAAACACATTTTACTCCATTCAAAACGTTTTATTCCATTAAAAAATATTGAAAATTAACATAGAAAAAGATGCATTGAGTGTTAACAAAAAAATGCATTGAGTCACATATTTTGTTCCATTCAAAGCGTTTTATTCCATTAAAAAAAGGAAATATGAGTTTGATTCTTCCAATTTATAAATACATCTGTAAGAACTCTTTGAACATGAAATCTGTCATGATTCTAATGAACCTAGAATCTAAATTTTCTAAACTTTTCCATTAAAAAAAAAACATACTGCATTCAAAAAAGATATATTAAATGCTTATGAAACGTTTTCCGTCACATTTCTTTAGATTCATTTCATCTTCTTTGATGTCTCTCTTTCAACTTCCATTCACTTCGGTTTTCTTTCTTTTATCTATTTTTGACTTAAAATGTGAGATATTTGCTTGCTACCTACCTATGACGCATTAAGAACATAGATGGAGCATCAATGGTTATGGAGGGCTTCCTTTTTTTGGGAAAAGGAAGATCAGTATCAGAATCAAAATCATAGGGTCATAACCCATTAACATGTTGACCCCTCCTTTTTTATTTTTTATTTTTTTACAAAATGATAATGTACCATTTTGAATAAGGGGTAATTTTGTTTTTAGTGTACAACTCATCCATTTTAGTAAAATCTGAAATTGAGCAAGTCAAATCAATTAATTTCTTCCGATTCTTGTGCATGTCTAATTCAAAATGTTGTTTAGTACTATTTCTTCCGATCGTTTTTATAAGAAATAATTTAAAAGAAATTTATAATCCTTTTTATAAGGTATTTTAAAAATTGTATGAAGTATTTAATAATTTTTTAGTAGTTCTTATTAAATATTCTAAGAATTTATATTTTTTATTAATAAGGATGTATAATTCTTAGACTTTCTTTAGAAAAAAAAATATTTTAGACTTTAATGTTTTCACATAACACACAACAAATTAATGATTATTAATAAGGACAAAATTGGTACATTAATAATATTCTTCTGAAAATTCAATAAAATCAATTAAATTAATTATTTTTATTAGTTTGCATATTGATGTCCAAAATGTTTTATAATAAAGATTAGAGGAAGTAATAATTAATTGATCGATTAACTAATTTACCACTTAAATCAGCCAACTTGAACAAACTTTATTACATCATTAATTAATGGATGGATTCCGAGTGTTAAAAATATGTGAGAAACGTTAAATTATTACATCACTAATTAATGATATAGATTACGATTATTAAAAATACGCAATTAACATTAAATTAAATTATCTAGAATGCTGAATCTTTAAATGAAATTCATTTAGTTTAAATTTATTAAATCACTATATTTCTAAATAAATTCAAATAAAAGTGTTTCTTTTGACTAAGTTTTTAATCTAGTTCTCCTAACCATAAAATTTTCAACTATGCTACCTTCCATTCCTTTTTAATTGTCGAATTTTAGAAAAAAAGTTATTTCTATTTATCTTGTCAATTGTAAACTCAAAATTACATTAATTATTATTTTACCAATTATACTCTCATTTTGTTTCTTAATATTTAATTAATTTATACATGTATTTATTATATTTATTATGGGATGAGGAAAAAATAGAAAATTGTACAACTATTCTAATAAAGTCAAAAAAATTGATTATATTACTTTATTTATACAAAATAACCTTAAACAACAAATAAAAGAAATAAAGGTAGTACGAAGTTACATCAATGCCAAATAACAGTAATAATGATAATAAAACAACTACAGTAGTAAAAAGTAAGAAAGGAAGAAATTAGCTGGATTTTTCTCTGCAAAAGTGTTTATTTTTAAAACTTTTCGTATTACGGATCAATTTCCTAAATGTTTGTAGGCTAAATTATATATGTAATCAGTCAAAATATTACGAATTTTCTAATTTATATATTGGTTTTAAAAATTTATAATTTATAATTTCGTTTTAGATATAGTTACATATTTTTATTTTCATTTTTTATGCGTAATCAATTTGGTTATTTTTCATTTATTTTGTTTGTTAAATACTGATTTTTATTTACCTTTTAATTTCACTCAATATTATTTTCCATTTAATTCCTTTATATGTCATGAATATTCATTTAATCCATATCTGAAAAGTACACGGGTACTTAACTGAAAAAAATAAGTAAAAGTGGAAAATTTATTTTTAATTAAATAGTAACATTTTAAAAAAATAAAACAGAATTTAATTTTTATTTTCGTGTTCTATATTTTGTGAACAGGAATGTCCAACAAGAATGTTAATAATTTAATGTTGGATCAAGCTCTCTCTTAAGTTATAGAAAGGAAATACCTTTAGAAGATGATCACTATGCACGAAGCAATACTCAACCAGTGGGGTGAGGTATGTGCACAGTGTGAATGAAAATAAGAGAGAATGAGAATCTGTGTACCTTTTTCTCTGAAAGCATCCATTATTTATACTGAACTTACCTCTTGATCAGTTGTAGATTCTCTCCGATAATCACGGCCGAGATCTCTAACTGTTTCGGTATCACGATCTTTGCAGTTATTATCTTTAAGGTCCACGATCTTATTTTCAGTTGTGGTCAACAACCACCATTATGAGTTCCCAATGGACCTCTTCGTTAAGCCCAAATATAAAATCCGTAACAATTGCCCCCAGCTCGGTTATCAAGGTTTCTGGACAACCGGGATGTACTAGCCTTACCCCGACCATCCCTACCCGGTTTCATGCTTTATATTAGTTCATTTTCTTACCCCAACCGTGGTATCATGACGTATTGTTTGCTGAATTTACTCGGTCCATCCATTCATCTCCACACAACTAGAATAGGGAAGGTCCCTGTGAAAAATCGTCATTATGTCTTGTCCGTAACTGTAGCGTGCAATCTGCACATTTAAATGCATCATCGTTTCATTACACGCCTTAATCATGATGTTTGAATGTACATGTCTTTTTTGGCCCCAACTATTGAATGGATTTTACTCATTTACCCTTACATAACGTTTCATTTCTACCAGCTGTATCGCCAGACCGTTTTGTGCTTCCTACGGTTAGATTTTCTTCTTTATCTTTCAAATTCTTTATCTTTCAAATTTCCTTTCTTCTACTCATTACCTATCGCAAGCATTCTGTGCTCATTTCCCCTTGCCAGCTTTCTCTGCATTTGCGCGATCTTCCTCCTATTGTTCATCACCTTCCACCACTTGATTCTTCAAGACTCTCTTCACACCAGATACCTTCATTACCATAAACTTCCTTTTATAGTTTCATTACAATTTGTTCTCATCATCGTTCTGATCGTACATCATTTATTGCTTTTGTTTGATCTCTTCCTGTTTTTGAGTTTTTATTCTTGAGTCATTTCCTTCGTTCATCATTCTTGCAATTTCTTTGTATCCACCTACATGAAATTCTATTTCACCTTTTTCCAAAATGAAAGTCACTCCCAAAGAAGAAGCACATCTACGGAAAACAGTTAGTCGTAAAGTTGGATGGTGGTTCTTTGGTCTTCCTGATTCAGAGGAAGAAAGGGAAAAAGATCTCTTGCGTGCCCATTCTGGTGGTTCTTCTGCCACAAAGAAAACTAAAATTTCTGGTTCCGCTACCAAGGACGCTAACATTTCTGAACATAACGTTCCTTCGGTACCAAAACGAAATAAACCTAAATCTAGGTTTAGGGATTCCTCCAGCAATCCTTCACTTTCAACTTGGAACCCCACACTACAAACTCAATCTTCCTCTCTAGACCAAAATAATTCCCTAGATGACTCCTTTGAAACTCAGTTTGATCCATGCTTTGACTGTGTTACTAAGAGTTGTTATCATTTAAATTTCGGGTTCAATTCGATGGTCGATTCGATACTTGGATCATGCCGGCACAATCCGGTTCTTGTTCCCAAACCAAAACTTGCACCCCAAAATGAGGCACTTATGTAGAGAACTCCTCTTTCTTCTAATACAGGCAATCTGTCTGGCATCATCAATACCCCAGATAGCTCTCTAATCCATTCTTCAACTCATACGACTAATATATACCCTTCAGGTATGTTTTACTGATTCTTATCTCTTTTACCTAGGTATTTATGGATCCATCATCATCAGAACTAGTTGTTGAATCTTATTCTACTGGGTCACATTCAAACTGTCCTTCCATTCTAGCTACCAAATTTCCACGGGTCACTCATGAGGTGTTAAATACCTTTTCTGACTTACAACCAGGAAGTATTGTTGCACTGCCGGTCGGAAATCATGATGTTTTTTGCGTCCGTGCTCTTAACCTGGACGAATCTATATGTTTTATCCGGGAAGGGACTAAACGTAATTTTTTCTTTTTCTATAAAGATGTAATTACTCGTTTAAGAATCCATTTCCCCCTTTCGGACTTCCAAATGCAAATTTTGAATCACCTTTATGTAGCTCCCTCGCAACTCCATCCAAACAGTTGGGGTTTTATCAAGTCTTTTGAACTTTTTTGTCAGCACTTAGAAATTTCTTGTACAGTTCACCTCTTCTTTTATTATTTCACTGTACATACCGGTAGGACGGGTAGAGAACCTCCTAACAGAAAGGGATGGGTTTCTATCCGGGGTCGTTTGAATTGTAAGATTTTCACGATTTACACTGAATCCTTAAAAAAAATTAAAAATAAATACTTCAAGGTTATCGCCGAACCCGATAAACGACCTTTCTTTCTATTCGACCCTGAGTCATAGGACATGGAGTGGAAGTTCCCACTTTATTGGACCCATACCCATCATGACCTTCCCCCTTCTTCTTACTGTATCGAGGAAATGAATTTGTCAGATTCCGACACTTCCTCCTTGATCCGGATTGCGACATATACAGAAGCTTACGACCCACCAAATGTTGCTTCTTATATTCGCCATCACCAATTCGAGTTTTTTGCTGAATCCAGTATGAACGTGCCCAATTTTGATGATTTGTGATATATAGCCTGGTCTGTTCTAACTGTTTATTTTCATTTTGTAGCTGACGACATGGGACCACAGCTGCCATCCTCTGCTAAGTCAAAGCAAGCCGCTTCTGCTACGACCCCGGCAACAAGCTCTCCCGCTCTAACAAAGGTCACTTCCACCACCTCTGCTGCTGGCCCGGGAAAGACAACCTCTTCCACCGCAACGGGAAAGAAAGCTCCTTCCGCCACAGCGACTGAGCGTTCTCATCCTCCGAAGCGAGCACAACTTCCAGCTTTCCTTAACATTTTAGAGAAAAGGAAAAAACGTAAGGTTGTCCAGCTGGCTCAGTTAGAAATAGCCCCAACCAACAAAAATAACCCGACATCTTCTCCACTGGTAACCGCTCCACTCGAACTGCCCCTTCCACTGCCGGTTTCTTCTACCCTTCCTCCTCCTACTGATGCTTCCTAGTCTTCACCGGGATGCCTCCGGGAAAAGGGGTTACAGATGATATGACCTATATCTCCAAGGCTCCCAAGTGCTTCTCTGATACAAGTCTCTTTTCGCGTGAGGACCTCGAAGAGCTCGACCGCATTTAATAAAATGCCTTTAAATGTGTTGCTTTAATGCAAAGTCTGGAAACTCTGAAAACCAGGCATAACAAATTAGCGGACAAGCTCCAGGCCTCACGGGAAGAGACCCAAAAAACACGGGAGGAGCTCCTTGCGGCACAGGATTCTAACACCTCTTTACGCCAATAACTCCAAACTGCCTTGAACATTGCTGAAAGTGCACACTCAGCTTTGGAAACAGCTTGAAAGAAAAACTCGATGCCGACTTTGCACTTCAATGAAATAAAGAATATGCTGGAGAAATCAGAGTTGGAGTGCAAAGAGGTCGAGTCCAGGTTGCACCGGGCTGAATCTCAGCTACGAGTGGTCGAGGAGGATGCTGTCTTAGCAAGGGAGGCCTTAGCTACAGCGGTGGAAGAATCCTTCAAAAACACCCTTGAACAAATATGCTGTTTGAACCTAGGGATTAATCTTAATACCACCGGTATGCACTTCCAGGCCTACGTGGATGATGGCAAGTTAGTCCTTCCTTCTCCTCTTGAAGATTTTGTGGTCCCAATGGACGAGGATCCGACTCAAGGAGAAGAAGTGACCTCTACCCAACAGGCTGATGTGCAAGTTCAAACCCCGGGAAAATAGGTGATTGAAGGACTGGGATGTCAGTTTATCTTGTAACTTGTCATTTATTTCAAGCTTTTTAAACATTGCCAGGTTTGATCCCGGCTTTTGTAATTGACATTATTTTTATTTGACGTATCCGCTCCTTTACTCCAAATACGCATGAATCCGTACTAGTTGGAATTATTATGAAATTATTTGGCCAAAAATGAAAATATCCTTCGTGAGAGGAACAAATATTCGTTTGGTTCCAACGACCAAGTATTTTGTAATACAGATCATTATTTTCTGTAACACGGTCTAGGTTGTGCTTCCCGGACTTGATCCCGACAACGATTAACATGCTATATTTAGACCTTTATCTTAGTTAAATGGCCCTACATTTCAACTTGATCAGGGTTTAAATAGTATGTCGTTCATTGCCGAGATATTAATAAATATGATGCATCGTGTACGCCCAAGTTTTTACAAATGTTATAAAGCGATTCTCGACCGAATTATAAACAACTCAAGACTGTACATAGATAAGTCTGCAATCTCATCATAAAGATAAGAATATTTGTAAATTTCATAAAACGATTCTCAATCGAATTACAAAAAATTCATGATCTCAATGAAAGAGGACAATATGAATTCCGGGTTAAAAACTTGTTATACCACGACTCATATCCTCAATAAAAGAGAAACACATGAATGAAGTTTTACATTGTTAATTCCAACAAAGGAAAACAAATATTTATTATGCCAGCATGCGGCTTATTTCTCCTTCTAAGGAAGCATTAAACCCGGATCTAACTGTAATATATTTTCAGTTTGTCCGTATTCCAAGTTCTTTTTATCATTCGTCCATTGAGGGTTTCCAGTGTATAAGCGCCTTGTCCGAGTACCTATGAAACCCGGTACGATCCTTTCCAATTAGCTGCTAATTTTCCTTCTCAAGCATTCTTGTTTCCAACGTCCGTCCTTCGAAGTACTAAGTCGCCTTTCTCAAAACACCTCGGCTTTACTTTCTTGTTATACTTCACGGCTGCTAGTTGTTTTGCTAACACATCCTGACAGTGTGCAGTAATCCAGACTTCATCTGTCATATTGAAATCAATGGCCAAGGCCTTTTTATTCTTCCCTTCACCCTCTTGGAGTACTTACTTCCTTCGCCAAGATAATTGACCGATCTCTACTGGTATCATTGCTTCGCAACCATAAGTCATTCTGAAACGGGGTTTCTTTGGAAAATGTTTGAATCGTAGTTCTCTGTCCCCATAAAACATAATATACTTACTCCACTCAACTAGAGTCGGCTTAATGCATTTGCTTTTTCAACCCATCCATAATTACGTTATTTGTTGCTTCTGCTTGCCCGTTGGATTGTGGATGTTCCACTGAAGCAAAATGGTGCCTGATCTGGAACCCGACCATCATTCCTTGGAAACTTTTATTAGTGAACTGAGTTCCATTATTTGTTACTACTTCACCCGGAATCCCGAACCTGGAAATGATGTTTCGCTCGAAAAATCTCTGTACTCGAGCCAACGTGATGGTAGCGAGGGGTTTCGCTTCGATCCACTTTGTGAAATAATCTACTGCCACTATCAACCATATCAATTTGACATGTTTTTGGCAACTTTCACATTTTTTTACATGCCTCGCAGAATCTGCCTCCATCGTCGGCCAATAATATCCAGCTCGAAGGGCCTTTCTCGTAAATGCCTTAGCTCCCATGTGTTGGCCATTGATTCCTTCATGTATCTCAGATAACACATAGTCAACTCTATCCAGGTTCAAATAAACCAGCATTGGGGTGTGCAATCCTTTACGATACAATTCACCTTCTATAATTGTATACATGGTTGCATCACACACCAACTTCTTGGCCTCCACCACGTCATCCGGCAATAAACCCTTGTCTAAGTAATCAATTATAGGCCTCCTCCAATCTTCAGCTGCCGAGATCATCATTACACAAGTTGGTCTAGAAATTTCATATTGAATAACAGTCCTATGATTACCCGGGCGCTTGGTGCTTGCCAATTTTGACAGGATGTTGACCCTTGCGTTTTCTTCTCTAGGGATATGACTCACCATCACTTCGTCAAAGTCAACAATGATCTCCTTCACCTTAATCAAATATTTGGCCAATAACTGCCCCTTCACTTGGTATCGCCCCTCGATCTGGGCTGTGACGAGCTGAGAGTCGGTGAACACCTTTATTTTCTTCGTTCCCTGTTCCTTCGCCTGCAATAACCCGACAATCAGTGCTTCATATTATTCCTGGTTATTCCATGTTGGGAAATTTAATTGAAGAGATTGCTCAATTGCCATCCTTCCAGATTTTCAATTATGATCCCGGCTCTGCTTCCTTTCATGTTAGACGATCCGTCAACGTACAACTTCCAAAAATTTTCCATATCTCCATTGACCGGAGTTAGTTCCATAACGAAATCCGCCAAAGCTTGAGATTTAATAGCATGTCAGACTTCATATTTCAAGTCAAACTCGGACAGTTGTATCGCCCAGTTTATCATCCTTTCGGCCAAATCCGGCTTGTGTATTACTTGCCAAATTGGTTGATTAGTTCTGACAATGATCGTATGGCTTTGGAAATAAGGGCGAAGCTTCTTCGTGGCTACCAACAGGGCAAAGGCCACCTTCTCCATCCCGTCCCCATTTGGGGTCATGTATATCGATCCAGTCCCCATCCTTGTCAACTAAAAATGGCTATTGTTATTACCAGATTTGGTAGAATCTACTCATGATGGTGTTCCTCCATGTGCCCCTCTGGTGTGTGATAGTGGGGTGTGAAAATAATAGGAATACATCACAACAACCAAGACGGGGGGTGAATTGGTTGAACCTTGGTATTTTAAAAAATAATTTAAATCAGAGTTTCAGGATCTTTATCACTTTCAAAACCAAGAAACCTTTCACTCAATCAAATAGCTCAGCCCCAAGAAATCAATAGATCAAAATGGAACTTGTTGAACAATGAATATGACTCAAAGAATTAAAGATCAATGAATAAGATGAGAATAAAGATATAGAAATAAGAACACAAACAATTTATACTGGTTCACTTCAAAACATGAAGCTACATTCAGTTTCTTCTAATTCATACTGAATTAGAGTTCCACTATAAAATATTCTTACAAGCTTTTACAAGAATCTCCCCTTTATCAACCCTAGATAAAGAACATAAATCTAAAATCCTATTAGACTTCTAAGGAGAAAGATTCAGAGAACACTACTTTGATCTTTAATCTAGAAAACTCTTCTATAGTCCCAAGCAAGAAGAACCCAATTACAATAGCCAATACCAACAAAATTTAAAAACAGAATTACAACCAATGAGTTAAGGAAAGAAACAACCTGATGATCTAGTGAATGACATGCAAAAGAATGAATAAATCAGGTTGAAAGACAAAAACAATCTCAGAACATCCTTCTTCCTTAACCTTTGAAAGAGATTTCTTGCTTAAAGAATCACTCAAACACCCATGAATGTTTTAGATGAAGCAAAAACTCATAGAACCCAAAAAATCACTTTGGAAGTGTTTAGAAAGCTTGTGTATACTCAGAAATACGAATTGATCAAGTTACAAAACAAGCCAAGCTTCACTTCTATTTATAACAAAAAGTTGTAACTAACTGTAATCGATTACCTGCTCTAAATAATCGATTAAAACGAGTGTATAATCGATTAAATTAAAATATAATCGATTAAAGTGTTCTAGAAGCATTATGGGTTTTCACCATGAGCAAAATAATTGATTAATACGAGTTGTAATCGATTAACACAAAGATATTTCTTCTCAAAGTGAACTGTGTAATCGATTACTGGATATGGTAATCAATTAAGTCAGGAAAACATGAATTTCAGTTTGAACTAAATAATCAATTACAGTTTCTAGTAATCGATTATTCTAGGAAGGCTTAAAAAATGATTTTAACTAAATAATTGATTACGGAAGTTCAGTAATCGATTAAAATTCATAACAAAGCAGTTCAGTCCTATGCAAAGGAAAAATAATCAATTAAACCGATAGGTAATCGATTAAAATCTTTATGAAGGTTTTTCATATTTGAACGAAGAACACAATAATGGATTAACACTTTTATGTAATCGATTAAAACAGTGAAAAACTTATTTTTCCAAAAACCTTTCAATTCAATTAAAACCTTAGTTAAATGTTAAAAGCTTTGTTTGATTTAATGAAAACCACTTAGTTAAATCAATGAATGAATGAATGAATGCAGGGATCAATCAAATAGCTCTCCTTTTACATCATATTTCAATTCCAAGTCTTCAAGTCTTTTAAGCATGTTGAAAGCTCAAAACCAATCTTGAATCAAAGACTTCCAAACTTCATAAAGCTCCCCCTGTATCCAACAGGGTGTACCTGCGAAGACACTTGTGTTGAATTTAAAGGAAGCTGCAAGGAGATTGAACCAAGGTTGAAGACCTTATTTTGTTTTAGCTTTTTACATGCCCAATCACTTGAAGACATTTGTAATTTGTCTAAGTGGTTCAAGTTAAATGCCTTGTGATCTTTCATTAGCATGTGCATTCTCATGATCATGCATTCATGTTTTTAAATCTCAAAGATATCAAATGGTTTTACAAAATGATAAGTTCTCAAGGCTTAGCTGTTTAAAAAGTTTGTCTCACTGCTTTAATCGATTACACAAGAGGTTTAATTGATTATAGACATTTGAACTTTCCTGGAAAAGCCTTGAAGAACAGTTTAATCGATTACATGCTCGTTTTAATCGATTACATAGTGTTAAAAGAAAACCATGCATTGCTGACTTAATCGATTACCATTTCTTGTAATCGATTACATAGTTTATTTCTAGAATTATGTCGTTCTGTGTTAAATGATTACCATGAATCGTAATCGATTACATAAGTGTGTTAAACTTTCATGGGTTGCTGCTTTAATCAATTACAATGCGGTTTAATCGATTATTTTGTTAATGAAACATTTCCAGAAAGCTGATGAACAGTTTAATCGATTATTTAGTCAATTTAATCGATTATATAGGACAATTTAATCGATTACACCTACGAATTAATCAATTACTGACAGTTAATTCTATTTTTTATAAAGCTTGGTGAGTCTTTTTCTTATAAATAGACATTGAGCGATTTACTCACTACAAGAGTGACTTACCCAAAAGTTTCTGAGCTTTCATAAGTGCATAAATTCGTGTTTTACTTTGAGTTCAAACATCATCTTGTGTGCTCAAAGATTTCTGGATTTTTGAAGAGATGTTTTAAAAAAAAGGTTTTCAAGATTGTGATTCTGAGAATTTGTTTCTTACAACCTGGAGAATGTGGTAACATCATTTCATTCATACATGAAAGATATCAGGTTGTGTTTATCTTGAACTTAAACAATTTTTGATATATTGAAGTATATCATTGTGTTTCTTTTTAAGCATGCTAGAGTAGGGTTTTCTAGTGATTGAGATTCTGAGTAGGGTTCTCAATATCTTGGTGATTTGTATTCTAATAGGGTTTTAGAATCTATATCTTTGTCTAGTGTTGATAAAGAGATCACTTGTAAACAGCTTGTAAAAGATTCTTTGATATAGTGATAACTCTAACCTAGTGTTGGTTGGAAGCAATTGGATGTAACCTCCATGGTTGAGAGGTGAACCAGTATAAATTGGTGTGTTCTTTATTCTGATTCTGTTCATTTCTCATTGATTGGATTTGGGTGAATAAGAAATTATCAACAAGATTTACTCTCAGACATTACTTGAATTCCAAGGGTGATTTTGGTTGAAAGAAAGATTCTGTATTTCAAAAGGTTTTTAAGTGATACGATCCATCTTACATATTTCATAAATAGTTTTGAATAAAATTTTAAATCCTTGACATAAACCAATTCACCCCCCCTCTTGGTTTATTTGATTAGCGTTCATTGTATTTTCAACTTGACGCTCAAGTTAGTGGCACAAAGGTAAGAACGAATATCTTAAAGTTGGTTGAAATAAAGTTTATTTACCTAAACCTTGATGATCTCCTTTTATAGAGGTGAAATTAGATGATAAGATCTCAATTTTTCTTCTAAGAATAATATAGGAAAAGATATGATTTTATCTTATCTTTCCTCTAATAATAAACAATATATTGTTTTAGAGGATATCTCTGATTCTCTATCTTTCTAAGAGAAGATAGAATATTCCTCTCATCTTAATTATGTTTATCAGATTCTCTCTACCTGAGTAGCCTACTCTGTCGGCTACCATTGAGAACAGAGGCTTGTCAAGTTTAAATAATTCAACTACCATTTTAAAATAATATATTTGAATATATTTTTTGTTTAATTTTAATTTAAGATTAATTTAAATATCATTAAATTTAATAATCTATAAAAATATAACGACGCATAACATAAGCTGAATCCATTAAGATAAAAAAACTTAAATCTCATAAAAATATTAAATATATTTTTAAAAAACATAATTCACTTGTTTAAACTTTTTGAGAATGCAGAAACAGTAAGAATATCCAATTATAGAAAATATATTTGATTATGGTCGTACAATTATTTCTTACTTATTTAAAACATATTAATTCTAACACATAGAGTCAAATTTATGAAAAACATTAATTAGATTTAAATTAAATTTTACTATAAAAATCTCAATCTTATAATATAGATATTAATCAAAAAAATTATTTATGAAGCTATTTATAATTATTTTATATGTTTTCTAAATAAAAATAATTTTATGAAAATTTAAAGTAAAAATATTTTTTAATTAAATTATAATTATTTTAATAAATAATAAGTAATTATATAAATTTATCATAATAAGATATTAAAATTTTTTCATAGCATATAAATAATATATAATATCATAATTATATTATAAATTATAACTATATTTTACATATGCAATAAGAAGAA
>PYAF01004066.1:185378-214302 GCA_007407185.1 Glycine tomentella | reverse complement strand
AATAATTCTAATTCCAGTAATCATATCCTGCCATTATTTCCTATTATTCTGTCCGTAAATAGGTCATTTATGAGCTGAGGCCCAAGGCCCTTGATTCAATATAAATACAACCCTCCAGACATTCTCAAGGTACACTTTTCTGACTCTCCCTTTCCATTCGCACGGCACACACAGCACCCCAATTGCTCCCGTGTCAGTGCGATCTTCTCTTCAGTCGCTGGTCTCACCACCATAGATCAGCAGGGGAGAGTCCGATCCTATAGCAATACCTCCGGCGACACTCGTCGGACATTTCCGTCAATCCAGAACGAAACAGAAACTATATAGTATTTTTTACTACTAGATCCTATATAGTATAGATGACGTGCATTATTATTGCTTTTGTGCTTGTTACATTTTATGATTTTCAATGCTTAAGAATCGAAGCAACAAAGTCACAAATATTCTTTGAGCATTGTGCCACCACTTTCTCTCTCGATAAGTCACAAGTTGTGTATCCTATATGAAGAGTCCCGATGCACTCTCTCATATGCACTTCTAACTTTCTCAAAAATGAAATGAAGTGATATTCCTCTTTCGTGATGTGCTCTTCCTCTTCTTCACATCTTTAGAAGATACTCCTCTTCACTTCTTCACTTTGGCATGAATTATACTCTTTCTTTTGTGGGTATTGGTTGTCATAAAGGTATTAGTTGTCATAAACACAAGAAAAGTAGAACATCGCACCATGTTGCTCTAAGCCTCCAACCCGTTCATGCCCTCCCTCCGCTGCTGCTTGCGACAACACTACAAGGTTTCCCATTTGTCTCACTGACTATTAGAGCTGTCAATAGGACGAGGACGGGTATGTGGTTCTTCATTCCCATTTTTCCAAACCCATCCTTGTTCTCGTCCTCATCGGGTATGGATTTGTTTTCCCATCCTAATCTCCATTGGAGATCAGATATACTCACTCCATACTTGTCTCTGCCCAATAAATTTTAAAAATATTTTTTGGCAAAAAAAATTATTTTAAAACAAATTTAAACAAAACTAAATATATTATTTATTCAAAGAGTCCAGCTTATGAAAATATAATGAACGTTAATGAAACAAACCAAGAGGGGGTGAATTGGTTTATATCAAGGATTTAAAATTTTATTCAAAATTATTTGCGGAATATGTAAGATGGATTGTATCACACAGGTAACTCCGTCATATATTTAATGTCGCCAAGCTATGTTTCCAAATGAGCTAAATGTCTCTCCAATATAGCGGCATCTCTTTTGGGAAAACTGTTGAGTCTCCCTATCTTTTGTTGCATTCTCAAATCCCTAAACTTTTGAAGTCGTGTTGCTGTAGTATACCAATTCGTTAACATACCGCCGAGCCACTTTTTATTAACATAATGACACCGAGCTCTTATTGCACCTTTTGAAATACAAAATCTTTCTTTCAACCAAAATCACCCTTGGAATTCAAGTAATGTCTGAAAGTAAATCTTGTTGATAATTTATTATTCACCCAAATCCAATCAATAAGAAATGAATAGAATCAGAATAAAGAACACACTAATTTATACAGGTTCATCTCTCAACCATGGAGGCTACATCCAGTTGCTTCCAACCAACACTAGGTTAGAGTTATTAATATATCAAAGAATATTTTACAAGCAGTTTACAAGTGATTTCTTTATCAACACTAGACAAAGATAGAGATTCTAAAACCCTATTAGAATACGAATCACCAAGATATTGAGAACTCTACTTAGAATCTCAATCATTAGAGAACCCTACTCTAGCATGCTTAAAAAGAAACTCAAAGATATATTTCAATATAATAGAAATTGTTTAAACAATTAAAAAGATAGGTTCAAGATAAACACAACCTGATATCTTTCATGTATAAATGAATGAAATGATGTTACCACATTCTCCAGGTTGTAAGAAACAAATTCTCATAATCACAATCTTGAAAACCTTCTTTTTCTAAAACATCTTTTCAAAAAACTTAGAAATCTTGATCACACAAGATGATGTTTTAACTCAGAGTAAAACACAAATTTAGGCACTTATGAAAGCTTAGAAACTTTTGGGTAAGTCACTCTTGTAGTGAGTAAATCGCTCAATGTCTATTTATAAGAAAAAGACTCACCAAGCTTAAAAAAAACAGAATTAACTGTTAGTAATCGTAATCGTTTAAATTACTCTATGTAATCGATTAAATTGACTAAATAATCGATTAAACTGTTCATCAACTTTCTAGAAATGTTTCATGAACAAAATAATCGATTTAAACCGCATTGTAATCAATTAAAACAGCAAGCCATGTAAGTTCAAGACACTTATGTAATCGATTATGATTCATGGTAACTGATTGGGCGTTTTTAGTTAAATATTTTTCTATTCTTCTTAGCTTATTTGACTTCTCTTGGACTTTTATTTTCTCATTCTAATTCAGTTTTTGTCTTAGGCAAACAAGTGGGCTTAATTGCTATTTGTTGCTTATTTTCGGATTTTATGCTCACTTGACCTATCTTCCTTGTGCAGGACCTACAGAGCTCTACAGAACTTTGAATGGAGTCGGATGAAGTTGATAACTTCACTTGGACACTATAGAAGCTAAGAGAACTGATTGTCAAAGACAATGAGATACCTCCAGTCATTTTAACTGTTAGAGATGTTGCTCTGATGGGTGCAGTGCAGGTGGTCTTTCCAAGCTCTTGTAATTTGTTATGTTGTTTTCATATTAGCAAGCATGTGAAGGCTAAATGCAAGTTCATAGTTCATTCGAAGGAGAAATATGACTTGGTGATGGATGCATGGGATAGTGTTATGAATTCTCCTAATAAGGGTGAGTATATGCAACGATTGACATTACTTGACAAAGTTTGCTCAGATTTTCCCACTTTTGGCAATTATGTGAAAAATACGTGGCTGAATCCTCACAAGGAAAACTTTCTTACGACATGGATAGATCGAGTGATGCATTTGGGTAACACAACAATCGACACATATGCTTAAATTTATATATTAGTAATTAATAATAATAATTATAATAATAATAATTTATCACAAAAAATATAATTATTATTTAACTATTATTATTATAATTATAATTATTATACTTATTATTATTATGTGCTATTATGTTGCTTATTATGTTTATTATTATTATTATAAATATAATTATAGATAACTATTATGTTTTACTTCACAGTGTTGAAACAACACATTGGAGGCTGGAGAATTTGCTTCAAGATAGTGGGGGGGATATGTGTAGTTGTTGGGATGTTGTGAACAACTTCATTAAATTGCAACACACACATATTAAGGTGTCATTTGAGAAAAGTATAAACATAGTGGAATACAATGATCCATTGTACAACAAGCTGTGGGGATTTGTATCAAGGAATGCATTGAGTTATATAGCTGGCCATTATGATCGAGTTAAGATCGTTGAAATTGATATTAATCGTTCTTTATGTGGATGCACTATTAGAACTACACATGGTTTATCTTGTGCATGTGAACTTGCTAGGTATAGTAGGATGTGTCACCCAATTTCCTTGCAAGCAATTCATGTTCATTGGCAGACATTAAACTTCAATGACCAAGAAATGAACAACGAGGGGCTTGAGTTAGCATTGCAACGTGAAGTGGATGCTTTGTGCAAGCAATTTCAGGAACTTGATTATGCTGGAAAAATTACTTTGAAGACCAAATGCGTGAACTAACATTTCCTAATATAATTTTAATGTGTTTGTCTCCTGAAAATAGAAAAAATGATGCTCCAGAGGATCTGGGTTTCCAAGAGAGACAAATCAATTGAATGTGATCCTTTATGTTGGGAGCATGTTGATGCATCACATTCTGACCATGATAGCATGTTAGCTCACCCTTCATCTTAGAAATCAGATTGAGAGTTTTGCCAATATTTGACCAAATCCCGATTGAGATTCATCTATTTATTGAAGACATTGTAGATGTGAAACAAATGAGAAATGTGGTTAATTGTCTCAAGATATATTGTGGTCCTAGTTTCTTTATCTTTTTTTTTTTGGAATTGTTAGTTTCTTTATCCTTACATGGAAGTATTACGTTTTTCCTTCTTAAAGGTTAACCACCGTTATGTCAGTCAAGTCACCTACTTATTACCATTAGGTTTGTGCATAAATGTCACTTTCTACAAGTATGATATGTATTTTATTTAAATCATATTTGTAATTTAATCTCCACTGTGTGGATGAGGAATTTTAATTTAAGCGAGGAAATAATATTTTTAGTGCATTTAGAATGTTGTGCATTAAGATACTTTGTTCGGGTAGGGTGTTTAAAAGAAATTTTAAACTCTAGTAATATTGTCTTATATATTGATTAATTTTAATAAAAGAAATTCAATTTTCACTAAAAATATTAAGAAATTGAAATTCTCACCCTCAATATAAATGTTTTTTTGTTATACAAAATGTCATTTTGCCGATAAGCAAGTAGACAAGTTGATTGATTGGATTGGAGGTTCAAAAGAAGAATGTAAGAAAGAGGGATAAGACCGAGGCCTCAAACTCTTCACTTTGATATATTAAGTTTTAAAATTTTCATTTTGATCCTTTATATTTTTGAAAGTTTAATTTTAGTTTTTCTGTTTTCGAAAGTTTTATTTTGGTACATTAAGTTTTAAAATTTTCATTTTTATCATTTATGTTTTTAAAAATTTTATTTTGATCATTTTATATTTTCGATAGTTTTATTTTGGTTATTTCTTATGAATCTATTAGTAAATATTAGTGTTATGTTAAGTTTGAAAATAATTATTTAAAATAGTGGCGATTAAAATTCTCACTATCTTTAAAATGCATTCACCCATAGGGATGGCAAAACGGGCTTGACCCGCCGGGCCGGCCCGCTTAGCCCGCAAAAAAACGCGGGCTGGGTTGATAATTTCAACCCGCAAATCAAAAGCGGGCCGGGCTGGCCCGCCCTGCAAAATTGCGGGCCAAATGCGGGGCGGGACGGGCCAGCCCGCTGGGTCTATATTATTTAAATATTAAATAGTAAAATTAAATAAATATATTTAACATGTTTTGAAATAGGTATATTCTTTAAATTTATACTCTTTTGCACTCTCATAATTAACTTCTAAGTTTTAATATTGAAATGATTATGATAATGATACTTTCAAATAGTCTTTTATTACTAGCATATTACACTTTTGGACCGTTTATAACCGTAAATTTCATTTACAAATGGTATAATTTTGTGAATTATCACATGACATCATTTATTTAACATTGATTTTAAATTATTTATTTTTATTTAACTTTGTGTTTTTTTAATTATCATATTTGTATTTTTTATAATTTTTTTGCATTTTATTTTTAAATTGACTTTTTTATTTTTTTTTTAATTTTTTTGCGGGCTGGCCCGCTAGCCCACTGACCCGCATTAAAGCGGGGCGGGCTAGCATTTGTAGCCCACTTTCCAAAAGCGGGCCGGGCCAGCCCGCCCCGCCCCATTTTTTTGCGGGCCAGCCCGTTTGCCATCCCTATTCACCCACGTCTATTTTTTCAACCTTTGCACTACATCCATAATCAATAAACACATCATATTTTTTCAACCTTTGCAACATCCATAATCAATAAACACATCATATTTGCGATCTTCATGCGTCACCCCATGGTCACACTATTATCCAACACCAATAAATATCAGAAAATATTGGATCTTGAAGATGATAAAAAATTTAAATTTAATGTCATGGTAATTTTGGATCTTGCTTCAATTTTTAACCATTATTATTTTAAAATTTTAAAATTAACATTAACACTAATGTTTACTAATTAATAGAAATAAAAAGAAATATCAAAATGAAACTTTTAAAAATAAAAAAAAACAAAAATAAATTTTAAGACTTAATATATTAAATGAAAATTTTAAAAATATAAAAAATCAAAATAAAATTTTCAACAATATAAAAGACTAAAATAAAACTTTAAAGTTTAATGTAACAACTAAAACATAATAATTCAAAAATCACATTTAGCCTTTTTGTTACTTTGAATTTCTATTTTTAACGGAGTCTCCTATCTTAATAACATTTTATTCAATCTATAAAGCTTTATTTTAAAGAATTCGAATGCAGATTTAGTCATATCTAGACCCTTTTACTTAGCATCCATCTTTAACACATCAACAAATCATGGAATAATATCTGTTCACAAAGAAAAACAAAGAAACAAAGAGAATCTGTGTAAAGGAAAACTTCTTCAACAGACAACGCTACTAGCTAAGGTTTATATCCGAATGGAATCTTATTCTTCCGCTCTCAAGTGTCCACTACAAAACATAAATAACTTTGCCAGTGATAAATATAGTAATTAAAAAATAATAATAAAAAGATATAAATAAAATCCAAAAAGTTAGACGCGATGATCGAGGAAGCGCTAGTGTTATGGAGTAGTAGCAGTTACAGTTTCAGCGTCATCAAAGTAGGTTCCGTTCAATCTCCATCGGTTTTGGTGTCTCCGCTAAACCATCACAATCGTGTTCTTCTGAACGCGCCATTTTCATCTCCGATAATCGCTCCCAGGTTTCTTCCTTCTTCCTTCTCCCGCGTCACACTGTGGAACTGTAATATTCCTCTTCGCAAGGCCAGCGTTGACTTTAGTTTTTTCATGTTAATTCCGCAATCGGAGTTTGGATTGTGGAAATTCGAGTAACTTTTTAGTTAATTCCACGTGATTTTCTTTGAATTGAGAGAGAGAGAAAGATAGAGAACTCGTTACTAATTCTTTAATTACCTGATTATTATTGTTACTTCTGAATTTCGTTGCATGTCAGTGAAAGTATGTTAATGATTTTTAAAAAAAGAAATTCTATTTTGGTTAAATTGGACAAGGACTGAATTGAACACTTGCATGGTTGACAAAAGTGCAATTTTTGGTCTGCAGAAGAAAGGGGGTTTGTGAGAAGCTTGTGCCCAAAATGGCTAATTATGAAGGACAAGCAGTTACTAGTAGTGATAGCGAAGTCGGATCAGGGAGTATGATTTTTGAGCCTATTTTAGAAGATGGAGTGTTTCGTTTTGATTGTTCTATAAATGATAGAGATGCAGCATATCCCAGTATTTCTTTTGTAAATAGCAAGGATAGATACACGCCTATTACTAGTCAGAAGGTTCCTCTGTATATCCTTACGTTTGAGTGTCTTCTAGAGCAGCAGATTGTCAAACTTGAGGTCAGTTACTTACTTTATTTGTTTCTGGTATCAGATCTTTTGGTTGTCATCTTAAAAATGTTGATTATCTTTTAAATTAAGGAGTGTTTGTTTATTAACTTTGTTTCCTGGCATAATTCGCTGCTCATGCCATTTCCCAGACCTTCAGAAATTGATTGAATTTGTTTCTGAACCAGCTTCCTGTAGGTACCTCCCTTTATGGAACTGGAGAAGCTAGCGGAGAGCTAGAGAGGACGGGCAAAAGGGTAAGTCAATCTTATGGAATTTTATCTTTTTAAAAAGATTTATTTATTATCTGGGAGGTGATCAGTTAAATTTCATTTGCAGGTTTTCACATGGAACACAGATGCATGGGGTTATGGACCTGGAACTACATCCTTGTACCAATCACATCCATGGGTGTTAGCAGTTCTTCCTAATGGCGAGGCACTAGGAATCCTTGCTGACACGACAAGGCGTTGTGAGGTGCTGTAAAATTGGCTTTTTGTCATCTATAACCTTGTAGAGATGTTTATGCTGTTATATTAATCTGTTTGATGGTCATTTGTTTTGTTCATAAGCAGATTGATCTGAGGAAAGAATCCACAATACAGTTTGTTGCTCCATCCTCATATCCTGTCATTACATTTGGTCCTTTTGCTTCACCCACGGCAGTGTTGATATCTCTATCAAAAGCAATTGGTAATTTTCTAATAAAAAAATGATTCCTTAGAAAGAAATGATAATTATGCAGCTCCATGGCAATTATGCCTCTTCATTTTTGTTGAGGGATTCAACATAAGATTTTATGCAATTATTTTGTTTGGAAAAACTGAAGTCTGTCATTACTTAAGGAGAGTAGTCCTTATCTATACAAGAACCTAGTACCTATTGTTAACACACACAAAATATGGTTTCATATACAACATATGTTAATTTGTTATGTGTGTTCATACACATTTGTAATATGTATAGTATGCTTTTATTATTATAGGAGCTAATGAAATTTATGTCTAAAAATAAAGACATTATCGATAACATTGATAAAGCATGCAATGTGAGTTTACTATTATCTTCTGTTAGATATGTGTAGCTAATAACTATAACTTTCTTATAAGATTCAAGAAGAGCTCCTTTTTAAATTAAAATTTCATGTATATGTTAGGTTGTGGACATTATTCTATAATCTATACAACACTTTCCAGCTTCATCATTTTATTTTAAAATTCCTCCTTACATTTTCTTTTCTTTGTCAGGAACTGTATTTATGCCCCCAAAATGGTCATTAGGCTATCATCAATGCCGTTGGAGTTATTTATCTGACCAGAGAGTTCTGGAGGTTCTTGGTTTTTTCTCAACTGTGATGACTCTGGAATTAGTTGCATACTTGCATTCATATATGTAGAAAGCTGTAGAATCTGAATATGACATGTGTTCCAAGTTCCCACTGTTTTGCTATAGTCTTTTTGCCTTTACTGGGGATTTTGGATGGGATGATAGCTTGCGTTTGGCAGTATATCAAACTTCTTCATTATGAGGCATCCCATTCAATAAATATTGGAATCCAAGATGCCTCGGAATCTTAAGCATATAAACACAGTTTAAATAATGTGTTTGTAAACGAATATGAAAATCCTTATTCATTGCAAAATGTAGACATTACACCCTCCAGGAAATCTTTAATAACTTTCAGCTCTCATACTAAACGGGTTTCCAAAATTTTCATGCATACCAGATAAATTATGGTTTATGTCGACATTCAGAATACCTAAAAGTTTAGGATTTCTGCATCACTATCAACTTTGTTTTGTATATTCTAACTTTTTTGGTTATTAATTTTTTAGAAGCATGTTTTGTCTTGACTTGTTAACAATTAAAATTTGCAGGTTGCAAAAACATTCCGGAAAAAGAGCATACCTTGTGATGTGGTGTGGATGGATATCGATTACATGGATGGTTTTCGTTGTTTCACCTTTGACAAGGCAGGCTTTTTTACCCGTAGGAAAAGAATCAATAATCAGTTTATGTATAGTACATGTAGCTTGTGTCTCATAAATTATAGTTATGTATTGCATAGTTTGTATAATGTAAATTTGTTTTATTGGCTTAATCACATTAGCTGTCCAACCTGCACTGGTAATTTGAAAAATGTTGTTGGCCATTTTAATGTCTAAACAATATACTTTTGTTTAGAAAAGTAAGTAGTGTCTGATCTTTCAGGAGCGTTTTCGAGATCCCACGTCTTTAGTGAAAGATCTCCATTATAGTGGTTTTAAAGCTATTTGGATGCTTGATCCTGGAATCAAGCAGGAAGAGGGTTATTTTGTATACGATAGTGGTTCTAAAAATGATGTTTGGGTCCAAAAGGCAGATGGAACTCCTTACGTTGGTAAGTTTTTTTTTTCTTTTTACATGAATATTTCTGTACTTCATTCATGCCTTCTTCTTTCCTTTCTGTGATGCATTATACCATATATATATATATATATATATATATATATTCTCAGGGGAGGTGTGGCCTGGACCATGTGTCTTCCCTGACTATACGCAGTCAAAAGTTCGTGCATGGTGGGCAAATTTAGTTAAAGATTTCATTCCCAATGGTGTTGATGGTATATGGAATGATATGAACGAACCAGCTGTCTTTAAGGTAATTCTAATCTCCTTGGTTTCTTTTTGTTCAAATAATATGAAACAATATTTTATCCAAATCTTATTATTTGTGGATCTTGATTTGTTTCATTTCCAACTTCTTTACCCATTTCTTTTTTCTAGGTTGTAACAAAAACAATGCCTGAGAGCAATGTTCATAGAGGAGATAGCGAACTTGGAGGTTGTCAGAATCATTCTTTCTATCATAATGTAATATACTTTGTCCCTTATTATGACTTTGGAGTCACGTTTCTTTTATTTATCATAAGCTTGTTGATAGAGCACTTTGATTTTATAATTAGATACCAATTACCAACTGCATCTTGACTCTCTGATGTAGTGTATCAATTTAGATTTGTTGAATGTTTTGGTGCCTTACCATGTAGTTATGAAGTTTTGTCAATTATTATTACTGTTCACTATAGGTCTATGGTCTACTGATGGCAAGATCAACTTATGAAGGCATGAAACTAGCTAATGAAAAGAAACGTCCTTTTGTTCTTACGAGAGCTGGATTTTCAGGCAGCCAAAGGTATGCTGCAACATGGACTGGAGATAATCTTTCTACCTGGGATCATCTTCACATGAGTATCTCCATGGTACTTCAGCTGGTAAGATTCTTAGTCCCATGGATGCTACTTCCCTTGAGCAATATTGTCATTTGATGTTGTCTTAGCACCATTAACTTCTGTAGTTTCTTGCGAAGTCTTAGAATATGGGTTTATGGCATAACTCAACCTAACAAAACTGAATTATAAGGTGAGGACTTCCCAAACCTTATAAGAATTAAGAACTACATTGGCCATATACCTCTAGTCTATGTGAAATCTCAAAATGAAGCATTTCTGGACACTTAATATGAAACATATGTTTTCACCTAACAGCTTAAGCATTTGGTATTGTTGGTTCATGACATGGTATTAGACTGTCTATGACCAAGTGGTATAGAGTTCAGTCCTTGCTGCTCCCATACTTCTAATAAAAAGTTGGATGTTTACAAAGATAGGAAAATCTGAGTTGTTCACACTTCAAGTCTAAAAAGGCCTTTGTATGGGGTGTGTGTTAGAGATATAATATGAAATCATTCATTTGTCTTCCCTAATAGTTTAAGCTCTTGTAATTGTTGGTTCATGACAATAAATAATCACTTTGAATAGATGTTGTATTTCCCTTAATATTTCCTTTCCTTGTGTTCAGGGACTTAGTGGTCAGCCACTTTCAGGTCCTGATATTGGTGGATTTGCTGGAAATGCAACACCTAGACTTTTTGGAAGGTGGATGGGTGTAGGTTCCTTGTTTCCTTTTTGCCGAGGGCATTCTGAAGCTGGCACCATTGACCATGAACCCTGGTCTTTTGGGGAAGAGGTTAACAACAATATTCTTGCGTTTTCTAACTCTTTATATGCTGTACAGTTATCTGAATTTTATGTTGAAATTTCTTGATTAAAATAATGAAGGCTTTATATTGAGCTCGATCGTTAGCTTGGTATCAACTTAACAATTTTAGTTGATGATTGAAAAAGTACATAATCTCATATTCCATTTCATGCTTTAAGTTCTGGTGGTGTACATTTGTTAGTAACTTATTCTATGTTTACTTTAAAAAACTGGCTATTTTTTCCTCTTCAATGGAACTTGATATCCATTGGATGTGTGTATAAGTCATTTAAGATATCTAGGACTGAGGACATAAATAAATACGGCACTCATCATGTATTCTTTTTAGAATATTTGCAGTTGTATTCTGCTACTGGCCTAATCAGGATTTTGTTCATTTAATGCTAATTTGTTATTAATATTTGCTAGCGTTTTCTGACTATATTATGTGTGACTAGTATATTTCTTTACTAGAAAAATGTTTAATTCTTTTGTTTTCAAACCTATGTCTGTCTGGCAAAAGGCTAAGGACACATTTATGTGATGAATGAGAGGATGGGACAATTTACAGCGCTTATAATTCTCTCTTAATGAAATGGTGCTTTGTGCATCTCTAACTTCAGCTCTAACTTTCAGTGTGAAGAAGTTTGCCGATTGGCATTGAAGAGGCGCTACCGCCTGATCCCACTTATCTACACTCTTTTTTATTTTGCTCATACACGGGGTGAACCAGTGGCAACCCCTACTTTCTTTGCTGGTGGGTTTATGTTCTCTTTACTACTTGTGTCATTGGTTTTATTATGATATCTGACCTTTCTTCCTATACATCACAATTTATTTATTTATTTATTTATTGATTTTGCAGATCCAAAAGATCCCAGTCTGAGGAAACTTGAAAATTCGTTTTTGCTTGGTCCAGTCTTAGTGTATGCAAGGTTCTTCTACTTCTTTACTTCTCTATCATCAATCTAGACAACACTGCTATATTTTTTAGAGATGCCTTTGCAGGAAATAGGCTGGTTTTCCTCGTGCTTATATGCATGTGACTGCAAATTTGATATATCCTTTAGTCATGAAGAAAGGGTGAATGATAAAAAAGTTAAATTTTTCTTTTCCAATTTGTAAAACAAAATTAGATCAGATCATGGTAAATCCCCTGTTATGTTTCTCCATTTTTTAAATAAGCAGAAAACATTGAATTCATTAACAATATGGATACAGGAATGGTACTATTTTGTACAAGAGAAACAAAAATAAATGATTGTAATCTAAAGCCCAGCTTATCTATTCTTTTTTGAGTTGAGGCTTGATATATTGTGTCTGTTTATGGATATTAATTACTGCTATCTTCTCCTTTTGTGTTTGTGTCTGCAGTTCTTTCAATTTAAGTTGATTCCTCATTCGACCTTTATCTGACCATGTCCATTTTGCATTATTAAATGTAAATGTTAATAATTAATAATGTGTAATGTTTTCTCTTATTCATTAACAATTCATATTTATAAGTATTTGTGGTCTTCGGGTCTCATGCTTTTTTTTGGTTGCAGCTCTCAAGTTTAATTATACATGAAGTTTTATATAAAGCTGTATAATACGTTGCTGTACAATTTGTGCTGATTTAACATGTTATTTGTATCTTGATCAGCACCTTACGTAGACAGGGGTTGGATAAGTTGGAGATTACTTTGCCTAAGGGGATATGGTTGAATTTTGATTTCAACGATGCGCATCCGGTATTTTTTTTCCCTGCTCTTTTGGTTTGCATTTTATTTTAGTAATATTTTAATTTATTTTCTGTCAAAAAAAATGATTTGCTTTCCTTTGTTTTTTGTTCTGTCTGGGGCATGTCAGGATTTGCCAGCTTTATTCTTAAAAGGTGGCTCGATTATTCCCGTGGGCCTCCCTCTTCAGCATGTTGGAGAGGCTAATCCTTCAGATGACTTGACTCTTCTTGTGGCTTTAGATGAACATGGTAAGTCAATGCATTCAATTTTCGCTTGGCATGCTTGTATAGCTATCTTGATAAGGTCTTTACTCTTCAGATTAACATCTTGTTCTTAAAGGCTGTATGAATAAGATTTACGGGGTGTTTGGTTTGAAAGAAATTATGGGGAGCTAATTTGAGCTTATGAAAACAATTTATGACTCCTATATGTTCTTTTAGCTTATTTTGATAAGCTTCTTGGCACAATTTATCAAAATAAACTCTTTTTAACATATGAAAATAAATTTTATGGTTAAATTTATGGCATAAGCCCTTACATGATAAGAACTTATTGAACTGTTGTTTGATTAAGTTCTTTACCCAAATGCACCCTTTATGATTGATAGGGAAAGCTGAAGGTGTTCTATTTGAGGATGATGGTGATGGATATGAATTCACAAAAGGCAGTTATTTATTAACACATTATGTGGCTGAACTTAAATCATCAGTTGTTACTGTGAGTGTCCACAAAACTGATGGATCATGGGAAAGGCCTAAACGCCGCCTGCATATTCAAGTATTGCTGGGTGGGGGTGCAATGGTATGTGCTTTTCTGTGAGATGAAACTACAAAGAGTTTGAAACTTGTGACATAAAGAAACTGTAACTGCTTGATTCCATCCTTTACTGGATACTTGATCTTGATATTTATATATTTTGTTTTTTAAACAGCTTGATACATGGGGAACTGATGGAGAAGTTATGCAACTAATTTTGCCTTCAGAAGATGAGGTGTTGAAGCTAGTATCTACTAGTGAGAAAAATTACAAGGACCGTTTGGGTATTTGCTTGTTCAAATATTTTACTTGACTGGTTTATTAACATTAATTTATATGATATTTTCTTGACCATCATTTTCTCTGTCGATGCTACATTTATTCTTTAGTGTAGTGTTTTGTAGTTTTGTGTATCTCTTGAAGACAATCATGCTTTTAAGATCTAATATGTCAATTTTTGAAGATGTTTCTTGGTTTGGATATTGACCTTACTATTTCTATGCTGTAGTTTCCATGTCTTTATCAACTTCCATATGGTTTCTTTGCCCTCTGTTGGGAATTGTCTGAGTTGAGTTTTTTGCATTTGTTTTAGTTCTCCTGTTCTGTTCGTGAGTAGAGTGGAGGTGGACTTGTGGTTTTATTCTGCAAAATTATGTTGTATTTTACACCTGAATAGTATCTTACATGCATTCAAGGATCCTAGGACTTCCAATTCTATATCAAGGTGTGCTACTTTCTGCTATTTTTAATTTTTTTTGGCAGAAAATGCAACTCCAATTCCTGATGTAGAAGAGGTTTCTGGACCCAAGGGAACAGAGCTTTCAAGAACTCCCATTGAACTGAAAAATGGTGAATGGAATCTTAAAGTTGTTCCCTGGATTGGGGGTAGAATCATGTCCATGACACACATTCCTTCAGGTACGTTGATCATAACTCGCAATATATTTAATTTGTTTATTGGAAATGTACACGTAGCTTGTGCTTTTCCCTATGACACATTGATGAAATAATTTGTATTGTTTATAATATGCTTTACAATGTTCATGATAATAAACAAATTTTTTTTCAGGAACACAATGGCTCCATAGTAGGATTGAGATAAATGGGTATGAGGAGTATAGTGGTACGGAGTATCGTTCTGCTGGGTGTTCTGAGGAATATTCAGTCATTGAGTAAGTTCCTTTGTATTTCATGATTTCACCGAGGAAACTTATTGTCAAAAGGTCACCGAAGGCCAATTTGATCCTTGTATATACTTTTTCATAGCATGCAGTTGATTCTTGTTCCACCCTCATTTTTCATTTTGGTATTCAACATGTATTCTGTGACAATTTTATTTCAGTCGAGAACCAGGGCTTGTGGTGTTAGAGGGTGATATTGGTGGAGGATTGGTTCTTCAACGTCATATCTATGTTCCAAAGAATGTTCCCAATGTCATCCAGATAGACTCTAGTATAATAGCAAAAAGTGTTGGAGCTGGTTCTGGAGGGTTCTCAAGGTTATATCTGAAGCTTCCCCTCTTGTATCCTTACAATATTCTCATTATATCTCTCTCTGATAATATCATATATATATATATATATATATATATATATATTCATCTTTGGGGGATCTCCAACTCTGGTTTATTAATAAGGTGATTGGCACTTCTCTTGCTATAGCCTGCAGTGTTGGATCAGGGGGGTTAAGTGTGTTTGGTTACTGAATGCCTCTATATAGTTCCACATAGAAATGTATTCTTGGACACATTTTGAATTGTTTGGCTGGCAAGTCCAAAATTAGTTTTGGTCCCAAATGTTAATCTACCAGGAGTAACATTTATTTATTGTTTTTCAATTTGACAGATTTTACAAATTGGTTGTTACATATAAGTTTAATTATAATAAAAAAATTCAATTTATTTGTTTTTTGACAATTTCACACTCAAGTAACTTTACTAACCATTTCCAAATAAGTTATTCTCTCAAAATGATTTTTGGGTGAATATTCTCCCTACATATCATTCTTTCAAAATTACATGAACTGACTGTCCGAAAAGCTTGGGCTCTCACACAAGAAGCCTTTGGGCTTGAAGTCTTGATAATGCATAGGCCTACTTGTGCTGATATTGAACTTTTTAATTAGAAGAATGAGGATGACAAGGATTCAATTTTTATCAACTGGGGTCATAGAGGCTTTGATACCATGTCATTAACCAACTATACAAAAGCTTAGGTTGTTAGGTGAAAACACGTGAATGATTTTATATTATATTTCTAACAGAATATGTTTTACTCACATTTGATGAATATTCATCAATCATCTGAACCCAAACATGCATTGTTTTTGTCAATTAAAAGACTATTTACTTTTTTGTGACATTTTCTTGTGTTTATCACTATGTTGTGCATGAGGATTCTAGTGGTAAGTTGAGACATTAATCAACAACAGTGGCAGAGCCAGTGGAGACCAGCGATGGTCATGGCACTACCTAAAAAATAAAATTTGCAGTTAGAGTGGCGGAATCTTTTTTTTTTTTATAATAATTATATATACTTATATGATTAATTAGGATTAAAAATAAAATTTGGCACTACCTAAAAATAAAATTTGGCATGGGCTAAAAAATTTTACTGGCTCTGCCATTGATCAACAATATTTCCTTCTTATCTGTTATTTTCACTACTGAATGTTTTTGTCAGTTGTCTATTCAGATGTGCTGATTTCTACTCTCTTTTGTGTGTTCTGTAGGTTGGTTTGCTTAAGAGTTCACCCAACATTTAGTGTTTCGCATCCATCAGAATCTTTTGTTTCATTTACTTCAATGGATGGATCGATGCATGAAGTCTCTCCTGATGGTGTGGAGCAATTCTTTGAAGGAGACCTCATTCCTAATGGTAATGTCCGTTTTATCTTTTTCCTATCTTGTTACTACCCATATGAAATGTGGGAACTCCTACTGGGATGAATAAACGAATAAGTATAATAGAATAATAAATTTATATGTTTGACAAAGGTGAATACATTATTTCCCTAAAATGTATTCACCACAGCCAAACATATAAATTTAAAATTCAAAATATAAAAATGAAAGAGATCTAACTGGCATGCTGGTTTGTGTTTTAGCTTTAAAGATGAAACTGAGTCTGGGATTTCAGTACGAGTTCATGTTCGGAGATTTTAGGTTTAAATCCATTTTTAGTCTCTATAATTTGAGGCTTAGAGAAAGGTAGTTTGCGAGAGAGATGGCCAGGCAGTTCTTAAGATCAGCAACTTGGCGGATAGATTTTCCTACCCCCAGAGGGAAAAATCCTTTCCTTTTTTGGCCGGTTGTGGGCAAAAAATGGAGCTTGACAAAAAAAGACTTCTTTTTATCTTATTCAATTTTGGTTTTGGTCTCCATACTTTTAACATTTGATTAAGTTCCTATAGTTTCAAAACTACTAAGAAATAGTCCTGGTGTCAGGACCAAAACCAAAATGTAGGCATGGCAGCAGGGACCTATTCTTCCACGTGCTTTTCTTCCACATCCCATCTTATCCTACTCCCCAACCGAAGGAAAAAAAAAAATCCAACATCCATTTTAAAAACCAATGTTCTTATAGGTGGCTGTCGAAGAATTTATGTTTTGTTAACTGTTTTCATTTTGTAGTTTAATTTTCATGTCAATCTTGTGAATCTGGACAGCTGATTATAGTGTTCCCTATAAAAATTTAATTGTAATTTCATTTCAGGCGAATGGAGGCTGGTTGATAAATGTCTTGGATTGGCACTGGTGAACCGATTTAGTGTTAGTGAGGTATTCAAGTGTCTTGTTCACTGGGATTGTGGCACTGTCAACCTGGAGCTTTGGTCCGAGAGTAGGCCTGTTTCAGAGCAATCCCCTCTCAGAATTTCCCATCAGTACGAGGTTATAAGAATTTCATAATAATTTAACTGGTCATCAATGTATCTAGAATGTTCGAAACAGTGTAGTGCTGTTACAAAATATGCACCTAAAAACAATCCATCTAAATTTTAGTGTTGTTTCCTTCTTCCCTTTCACCTGAATGCCTGTTCCGTTTGGTTAGACTTTTATCAAACAGCAAAAATGTATGGAATTGTGCAAGGCTGCAAGAGGTCTGCCCAAAAAGTTTTTGTAATTCTTTTTCCCGGAAATATCCTTCACGAAAACTCATTTTAATTGTTTTCCACATCCCACCCCCTTTATCGTTGAGCACACAGGAAGAAAGAAATTTTATCAAGGCTAAATTAATAATTTGGTCCCTCTATTTATTTATTTTTATTTTATTCAATTTACTCTCTTTAATAAAAAGGTTTTAGTCCTTTATTTTAAAAACATTGAAAAGTCCCATTTCGTACTCAATTTAATCCCTTATTTTTAAAAAATGCTTTAATTTAATCCCTTATTTTAATTAAAACATGCTTCAATTCTTTTGTCTTATTGGACAAAAAGGGCCACAACATAAGTCTAAAAAAACATGTGAAGCATCAGGCAATTTAACTAATACTGGCTTGATCCTTTTGAGACAGAACATGTCCTTTGAGTAGCATACTCCTGTGTCAAGGAGTCAAGGAATCGAATTTAAGATTATCCAAGGGCACCAAAAATGATACTTGATTCATGATTGATGTTGTGTTCTAATTCTTCTAAAAAAGGGTCAAATGAACATTACATTATTCTCGAGTGAAAGACACTTCTCCTATGTCTGTATTCTACTAAACTTGAGAAACAGTTCCATCATCATTTGTAACCAACTTAGTCCTCTTCTGAAATATACGTAGGTTATAACATGTCAATCGTATGCCATATGCCCATTCTTTTCTTCCCACAACGCATACGTAATTTATGCCTCTAAGTAGTCCTTACTCCTTGTGAACCTCTACCCCTCTGTCCTTCTCTACCTCTGAATGTGCCCCGTTTGCCAAGACTTTAGGGAATGGACTTCATACACCATTTGAAATTCCAATACACCATTAGTTTAATAGTGCAAATCCAAAAATACCCTCCATGTTTTAATTTGTAAAATACATCATTACTCGTGCATCGCTCTCGCTCCTCCACCGTTCCCGCTCCTGCACCACCGTTCGTGCTCCCATCCTGCGCGGTGCTTTGGTTGATACAACCTTCATCGGAATCGGTCTTCTCCGTCATAACATCGTCTTCTCCATTTGGTGGCTACTGCATTTCGAGGTGAGTGATTTCTCCTTCTAGTTTGAAACGACGTAGTGGGTAGCATACGGATTTTCGAATCCGTAAGACTCATACGGATTGACTGATCCGTATGATGCTTACGGATTGTGTAATTCGTGTGAGAATATTTTGTGTTTTAAATTAAGAAAATTAAAAAGAATTCAATATTATGTAGGTTTAGATAGTGAAAATATAATTGATCATGTATTGTGTTAGTATTGTTAAGTCTCTGTTTGAAGTTAGGAATGTTTATTGATATCAATTGTTAGACAATTTTGATTTTAAGCATTTTGGTTTGCTTTTATAAAGAGTTTGTATTGTAGGAGTGCAGTGGCTAAAATGGGAATTTTTATTCATGATTGTAGGAGGGTAGGGGCTTGAAATATGAACCTTTAACTAAGATATGTTTCTTTAGGAATTAGGAGACAAGTTAATCGAATGGCTAATGAGCTTGATAGGATAGGTCCATTGTATCTTAATCTTTACACTTTTAATCATGTTATTCCTTGTATAGGTTATCGATCAATAAATATAATAAATTTGTCTAGCCTCCAAACCAATAACTCCATGTGTTGTGTTTTGCTGCATTGTCAAACCCATTTCTTACTTCCATTAGTTGCTCTAACTTCATTTGTGTTGTGAATGGTTTTTGTTGAAATCTTTATCACACTTATGAAATCATTACCCCTTTGTCTCCATTAACCTAAGTATTAATAAAATCAATATGTTTAGGAAAAAAATAGAAATGTGTTTGAAGCTTACACAATGAAACTACCCTATGCCCACCATATGATTGAAACCAAAAATGCCATGGATTTTCATAATCAATAAGGGATTCTTTTGCCTTTTGTTTTTTAAGACTATAAGGTAATTTAGAAACAAAGACACTAGGGCCAAAAGTTAGAATACTAAATGAGGTAATGTTGCTTCTTTAACAATTATTACTATTCATCGGACTGTTGTTGTTGGTGTGGGTTGGTTTCTATCATAGAGTAACATGATTACAATTGTGGATGCAGATTATGGCTAGGACGAGAGGAGGAATGCGTCGGGCTGTTGGACGAAGTCCCAACTGAGCATTAGGTAGATATGGTAGAGGTGATGATGAAGAAGCCCCTGAGCGGTGTAGGCCTACTGCATCTGTACGTCATCATAGGACAGGTATTGATGTTCCTCAAGATCCTCCTGTGCAGGAACCACACGTCGAGATTGTTGAACCTGTCACTGAGGATATGCAGACTGAGTTTGAATCTTTTCCAGGAGGGCTAGAAGATTCTTCGGTACTGACCGGGTTCGCCGATCATGTGGCTCTTCCAGTCTGGGCAGAAGAGGTATTGACATGTTGAATTACATAGTCCAAGGTGTATTACTTTTTGTTATCCATTAATGTTTTACCTTGAATGATGTCTTCAATGCAGGAACGTCCAGAGTTAAAGCTTGCTTCCCATGGACGTAAGGTTATTAAATTCGGGAAGCCTGTACCTGAGATTGAAGGTTTTGTGGCTGCCACTGCCCTAACTCCATTGATTGGATGCTCAGTGGAGACAGGGGATAGGGGGTTGCTGTCTACATTTGTTGAGAGATGGCACCCCGAAACATGTAGCTTTCATTTACCCGTGGGGGAAATGACACTGACCTTGGACGACATGTCATCACTGCTGCATATCCCTATTATGGGAGCATTCGACGCGTACGATCAGATTGACGTCGGCGAGGCCATTACGTTGTTGGTGGAGCTACTCGATGTCAATGTAGAGGAAGCTGGAGCTGAGACGTCACAGTGCCACGAGTATATGTTAGACTATCATGGCTCCAGGAACTGTATTATGCGAAGTGTCAGTCGAGGAAATGGATATTAGCCGCCAAGGTATATTTACTTCACCTTGTTGGCTGCACATTGTTTGCCAACAAGAGTGCCACCCATATAGGTGTGGTATTCTTAGAGGCTTTCCGAGACTTGGATCGGTCTGTGGGATTTGTGTGGGGTGCGGCTGCTCTTGTCCACATGTATGATAATTTGAGATACGCATGTAAGCACCACGGGAAACATCTTGTAGGCTACATTACTTTGTTACAGGTAATGATATAGTTTCATGCGTGTAATGATTAAACCTTATTGTATGTGTGTGTTTTGTTTGCATGATTTCCTGACTTTGATTGTTTTCAATTTGTAGTGTTGGATATACGAGCATTTTCCTACTATAAGAAATGTGGTTGCAGACGAGCACTATGACGAGAGGCAACCTCATGCCTTCCGGTGGACGAGTGCAAAGGCCTTACCGGTGGCAACCTATCGTAAACGTATAGATCGGTTGACACCGTCTGATATCTGTTGGACACCTTATGGGGAGCATCATGCCCACAGGGAGTTTGAGCTGATTAGTTTGTTTTTTGATTTCCTTATATGGGGTCCTCACATCACTAGGTATTTACCTGAGAGGGTAGTTAGGCAGTTTGGGTATGTTCAACAAATTCCACCCCTACATGTGTCTGATGTTCCCTCTATTGAAGACGTTGAAGACAGGTGGGTCCACTTCTCGGAGTACCTTGTGGCAACCGGAGACTTGGTTGATTATCCAAGTCAATGTGGTGCTGCATAAATGGGGTGGTTCTTCTGCATTTCCCACCCATTCATGACTCCGTCTCGATATGAGGAGGCTTATTCCCAGATTCCACCAGTGTCTCAGACTAAACCAGCCCAAACCCATTCACATGATGCTGCCCCAGATCCGCCCACACATTTAAGGTCACACACAGAAGTGGATGAGCAGAGGCTAGTTCATGCAGTGGTAATAAGCATGCAATTTAATTATTTACGCTTTAATAAACGTTTATTTATTTGTAATGCATTGGTTAACTATAATAATTGTTTTTTTTAGAATGTGTGCCAACGGGTTGCTGAGGGCCTGCAACATATGCTTGACATGAGGATGGTCACAGAAGGCACATATGCATACTCAATGTTGGAGCAACTGTTGCATCTAGTCTGCGGTGTTAGTAACGATGGCATTGTCTACACCGGAGCTAGACGGACTATCAGACCGCAGAGGAGGTCTTCCGGTGGTCGCGATTGACATATATTTTGTTTGACATTTATGTATTGGACACCTTATTGTGTGTAATTATGTTTAGTTAATTAGAACATAAATTGACGGAACATGTTTTTAATCATTGAACATGATTGGGTATATCACAGATGACATACATTTGCATTGTTAAATAAATGTCTATACATCTCCTAAATCAACATGTTGTGTGCGCAACTTCATCGATTTAGTATACATTTGCATTTGATCAATGTAATGATTGGGCCACTATTGAGCTTTGATGATACAGTGTCTAGCCCACAAACATGCCGTCAAAGGCAAAGGACAATTGTCTGTCAAAGTAACCTATTTTAAACAAATGGCCACATAAATCATGAATTTTGCAAAATAAACTATATGCGTCAAAATTAAACACTTTATCTCTTACCTTAACAAAATGGTTTCCAAACACATGACCAATGCACAAAATGCGATGAACTTGGGGATCTCTAGGAGGTTGGCTTCTTAGAGGAAATAACGTCATACTTTGCTGGAGTGACAGGGATACTACAATGATGTTATATCTTGATGCAATTACATGACCCATATCTGTAATATCCATCCACTTATCCATCGTTACCTACAAATTATCAGTTAATCAAATATAATGAATGCATTTTGGTTTTCAAGTATTGCCAAATCATGTGAAAGAACAACAATATTTTACCTTGGACAATCCATCAACTAGTAGGGACCGCTTTAACATTTCAAACCTCTGTATCCTATCAAACAATGCTATATATTGATCGTCCATTGTTCAACTTCTTTGAACAGATGATTGCCTACCAAAGACCAACCCTCTTCACCATAACCTAATAAGGCATCAATTACTCGATATCCACAATTACCATCAGCTTTTACATCAATTATGTCTACAATAAATTTCTGCATAAATGGACGAAATTGATCGAGCATAGGAACTATCCTGTTTTTCATTAGAACATCAAATGACGAACTGCATTGTTTCAGAGTAGAGCAACTATTTTGCATAGAATGTAATTCATCCACATACTCGACGTAAGACGGATCCCTTCTTGTAGACCGTTGGTGCTTTGTGATGTTCTTCTTCTGAGCACCTTTAGTTTAGACCTTATCAGGGAGGGCACATGGAATTCAAATAAGGGTACGCAATTTCTTTAAGCTTAGACTTTAGTGTCATTTTTCCACACAAATCAAGCTTTTCAAAACGGTTAGATATGGCTTCCATCTCATCCGTTATGCTAACTTGGTATTCATCTATACCATTGTCCGAAGAGTTTAATCTCCGCCAAAACATATGAACGGTGTTAATTGGAATGCTCTCAATAACATACTTAGATAGCTCATATGCACAAGGCAAACCATATGATGTTCTCAGCACACATCCACAATGAGATGGGTTTTTGCCAGCATAATGCACCAGCTCATACTTAGCAGCAATTTGATTTAACGCATACCTAGACACCATGCCAATAAGTCTCTTGTATAATGTAACTCTAAAAACATGTCCTACAACATGTGTACTTCTTTCCAAAGATGTATTGATTTCAGTATGTTGCAAGGTGATCATATTGTTCATCGCATCTCAAATCGTGCACAAATCACCATTACTATTATGTAGTAGCCGCTTTACGGTCCAATGGGCAGACTCAACCCTACAATTTATGATATCATCAATTCATTTCAAAGACATTAAACGTATGAAAATGATAATTTAACCAATTTCATAACCGAAAGTTACCTGTTTGTTGTTGTATTTCCAAAATGCATGTCTTTGTTTGTCCATGCTGTCACAAATTTTTCTTTGTGGGGATTCAACCAAGTGTCCTTCACGTAATCAATAAACGTTGGCCACGGAGCACATGCAACCTCAAACTTCATAACACAATCATCAAATTTATTCTCATTAGCACAGTCGACAACACTTCCCCATGCTTCCATGACATAATCCCATGCATTTTGCTGCCGAATATAAGTTTTACATTTTGCCTTCACATTCTTGTCAATGTGAAACCTACACAATAAATTGGTTGCCTCTGGAAAAACGGTTTCGACTGCACTCATAATTCTAAATCTCTATCCGTAACAATCACCTTAGGGAAAAATTCACTTTTAAGAAAAATCCCTCTAAATCATTCAAGGGCCCACACAACATTGTTTATACGTTCCGCCTCTAAATAGGCAAATGCAGCTGAGAATGTCATCCCAGTAGGTGTCACACCAACAATGTCAAGTAAAGGTAGTCTATACCTGTTTGTTTTGTATGTACTGTCTATCAAGAACACCATATGATATGCGTTGCTCAATTATACTGCATCCGGATGTGCCAAAAACAAGTCCGGTACAACATTTTCATCCTTCAATCTATGCCAATGAATATACATGTCACGTTCAAGAAGTTTCTTTAGCTGTTGCATTTCAGTATTATTGCCTCTTGTACGCGTGCGGTATGCATATCTTGCATTTTATACTTGCTTCAAAGTTGTATAATTATTCTCATCGTGCTCCTTCAAAGTTAGAAGAATATGTTTTGGTTTCACCATCGACCTTGTCATATCAGCAACAATGATCTTCTCCTCCTGAGTTAGTCGACCAGCATATAGGTGTCCACAAAAAGACTTAGTCAAAGTATGATTATGAATGCCACATATAAGCTTCACAGTCCGCCGTTGACCTCCCGGGACTGGTTTGCCTCGCAACTTAAAAGGACATTCACATTTTCTAGTGCTAGTCGTTGAAGGTGTGAAACCTTTTTTCATTGGTCTATACTTTTCCACTCTTTTCACAACCAATTAACACAAATGATGTCCTTCCTATTTTTCCCGTCCATATGTCACTCCTCATTATGACAGCTACAAAACCATTCTCATTTGCAACACTCCGAGCCCATTTCAATACCGCATCACGTGATTCAAACACCTACACAAATTAATAATTCATCTTTAATCTTCTTAATTTAATCATTTCACAACTTTAACTACATTCAAAATCGCATAAATACCTCAGTCGTGTTGAACGCTGCAGAACAATCAATTACACAATTGTTGTCTTCAAACGCATCAGGATCTACTCTGATGTCTTCATCCATAGAATTTTCTTCAGACATAATACTGTCATATATTCACTCATCGTTGTCCATCCTGACAACTACAAATTTTATTTAATCATTACCAAAAACACACACATGAATAATAATAACATTTTCTAAACATCACAATTTACATAACCAATCCATAAATTAACATATTTTAAATAAATCATTAAAGTCTAAAGATCATCATTTACATAAACAATCCACAAATTTCTTATTTGTATTTACTCACTCAAATAATTTCTAAAATTAAACTCAATTCTAATTGAATACATATTTTTTACAAATTATTTTAAAAAAAATATTGTGATTTAACAAATGATGAAATTCTCAACATCACAATTTGCATAAACAATCCAAAAATTCACTTTTTGTATTTATTCACTCAAGTAATTTATAAAATTAGGGTAAATTTTACTTAAATACATGTTTTAACCATTTTTTTTTTTACAAATTGCTGATTTTAAGCCATACGGATTGGGTAATTCGTATGGCCTTTACGGATCACCTAATCCGTATGGTTATTACGGATCACCATTTTGTTGTGTTATTCCATCTATTTCATAAGCCTTTTATAGTTTGGTTTCTTCATTGAGCGCCTTGGGTTCCTTCTTCTCCGTCGCACCTAAAGCGGACATTGTTGGAGCTTTGTTGGAGGTTTATCGGCAATCACATTGCATTGGTGGTGGACCCTTGACTCTGTGTCGTCACACTGGTGAGTTTTGTTACTCAAGGTTGCTTAACCGCCGTCCATGGAGGTATGTGGTGGTCGATAATGGCGAATACGAATCCGATAATCCGTAATGTGGATACGGATTGAGCAATCTGTATATGTTCCACGGATCAGGCAATCCGTAAGGACTTTACGGATCATGTAATCCGTAAAGATGTTACGGATTGCCTGATCCGTGGAACATATACGGATTGACCAATCCGTATTAATCTTACGGATTGGGTAATCCGTATGATTCATACGGATTGGATAATCCGTATGATTCATACGGATTGGGTAATCCGTATGATTCATACGGATTGGGTAATCCGTAAGCTTAATACGGATCCTGTAATCCGTAGAAAGCTTTGTGCAGTTAAAATTTAGCTATTTTTTAAGAAAAAATGAAAAGTGATTAAGAAAAACCTTTATGTATATGTGATCATTAGTGAAAGTAGATAATTTGGTGTGTTGTGGATATAATATACAAACAATATATGAGGTTAATAGATTGTATATGAAATGGGATGCTTGATTGTGTTTGTAGTCAAGTTGTGCAAATGGTACTAGTGAGGAACTTGTGCATTTTTTAAATGAATTGGAATTGCTAACATTACACACCATGGAGAATATGATTATTGCTTCATAGTTGTACCCTTAGAGATATTTTAGTCAAATGAAGCATGGTTGAAAATTGTATTGCAAGTTTTAAATATAAATCATTTCATTTACTTATTTGTACATAAGTTGTGTTTCTATCAAAAACTATGAATATGATATCAACAAAGCATGAAAAACAACAATACTGTTAAGGTTGAACTAGCAAGGCAGCCATGGCACTTGTTGTGAGTCTTGTTATTTGAATGTGTACATGCTTGTGACATTGCGCAATGTTTATGGTCATCAATTTTGATTATAAGCATTTGAAACCAATAACTCAATTTGTTGTGTTTTGGGTGCATTATCTTACTAATTTGTTAATTCCATTAGTTGCTATAACTTGACTTGTACTGTCAATGCAGATTATGGCTAGGACGAGAGGAGGAACGCATCGGCCAGTAGGACGTAGTCCTAACAGAGGTACACATGGTAGAGGTCAGGATGGAGAAGCCGGTGAGCATCGTAGGCCTACCGCATCTGTACGCCGTCTTAGGGCAGGTGTTGATGTTCGTCAGGAGGAGGATCCTCCCATGCAGGAACCATAGGTCGAGTATGCTGAACCGGTCATAGACGATATGGAGACTGAGACCGAATCTTTTCCAGGTGGGCCAGTAGATTCTTCGGTGCTGACCGAGTTCGCTGATCACATTGCTCTTAGAGTACGGGCAAGAGAGGTATTGAGATTTTTAATGAAATTGTCGTAGCTGAATGTCATTTGGTTATCCATTAATGACTGACCTTAAATGATATGTTCAATGTTCAATGCAGGAACGTCCAGAGTTGAAGCTTGCTTCCCATGGCCATAAGGTCATTAAATTCAGGAAGCCTGTGGCTGAGATTGAAGGTTTTATCGTAGCTACTGGCCTGAGTCCATTGATTGGATGCTCGGTGGAGACGGGAGATAGGGGGCTGCTATCCGCATTTGTTGAGCGGTGGCACCCCGAGACAGGTCCATTTCATCTGCCCGTGGGAGAGATGACACTGACGCTGGACGACGTGTCATCACTGCTGCGTCTCCCTGTTATGGGCACATTTGACACGTACGAGCAGTTAGACATCGGAGAGGCGATGACGTTGTTGGTGGAGCTACTTGATGTGACTGTACAGGATGCATCCGCTGAGACCACACAGTGTCACGGTGCTTATGTTAGGTTGTCATGGCTCCGAGAACTTTATTATGCGAAGGTGGAGTCGAGACAGTGGATACCGGCCGCCAGGGCATATCTACTTCACCTTGTTGGCTGCACGTTGTTTGCCAACAAGAGTGCCACACATATAGCTGTGGCATTCTTGGAGGCGTTCAGAGACTTCGATCGGGCTGCGGGTCTTGCATGGGGTGCGGGTGCTCTGGTCCACATGTATGAGCACCTGAGTTACGCATGTCAGCACCACGGGAAACATCTTGCAGGCTACATCTCTCTGTTACAGGTAATGACCTTGTATGCTGGGTCCCTATCAGAATGTATTGGTTGATTATGTGTTTTTTGCATTATTTCTTGACTGTTGTTTGAAATTCGTAGTGCTGAATATACGAGCATTTTCCTACTATAGGAAATGTTCAACCAGATGACCAGTACGACGAGAGGCAACCTCGTGCCTGCAGGTGGAAGAGAGCAAAGGCCTTACCGGTGTCAACCTATCGTAAACATATAGATAGGTTGACACCGTCTGATGTATGTTGGACACCATATGGGGATCATCGTGCACACAGGGAGTTTGAGACCATCTCCATGTATTCTGGATTCCTGAAGTGGGGTGCACATATGACTAGGTACTTACCGGAGAGGGTGGTCAGGCAGTTTCGGTATGTTCAACAAATTCCACCCCTGCCACCCTCAGATGTTCCTTCTGTTGAAGACGTGGAGGATAGGTGGACCCACTTCCTAGACCACATGGTGCCCACTGGAGACTTGGTTGATTATGCAGGTCAGTGTGGTGCTGCATACATGGGGTGGTTCTTTCGCATTTCGCATCCATTCATGACCCCATCTCGGTATGAGGAGGCCACTTCCCAGAATCCACCTGTTCCTGAGCGTGCACCGTCCCATACCCATTCCCATGGTCGTTCTTCTGATCCACCCACTGATGTACATGAGCAGAGACCACTTCATGCCTTGGTATTCATTGTTCCTTTCATAAGTATTTCATGTTCAATTTCACATGTTCCATTTGTTAACCAAATTGTATTGTTTATTTGTAGCATGCGTGCCAACGTGTTGCAGAGGGCCTCCAGCACATGCTTGACATGAGGATGGTCACAGAAGGCACAGATGCATACTCCATGATAGAGCAGCTGTTGCACCATGTTCGAGGCGTGACTGGGGATGGTCTTGTCTACACCCGAGCTAGACGGAGTTTCAGACCTCAGAGGAGGCGTCCTCATTAGCACAGTCTTTGATATTTTTTGTTGATGTAGATTATTTGACACTTACGTATTGGAAACCTTGTTGTCGTTACTTTGTTATGTAGTTACTTAGAACACCGATTTCTTTATATGAAATCTTTCTACACAGATCATAAT
>PYAF01004066.1:149538-169559 GCA_007407185.1 Glycine tomentella | reverse complement strand
TTCCTCGTCCAGAATTGTTGACGACCTCCATCTGTTCCAACTCTAAATATTTCTTCGCGCGGGCACGAAATTCCATCAAAGACTTCACCGGGTCCTTATAGATGGACTTGGCAAATCTTGATGAACCGTCGAGTCCGGCCGATATCAAGTATACGTGGACTCTCTCTTCTAGCCCCTCAACTTGCAGGGCGGCTTCTTTGAATCTATCCAGATAACTCTGCAACGTTTCTCCAGGTAGCTGTCTGACTTTGCCCAGAGTGAACTCAGATTTCGGCTGCTTTTTGCTGGTCGCGAAATTCAGTAAAAATTTCTGACCAAAGTCTTCAAATTTTTTTATCGACCTAGGCGGTAAAGTATGGAACCACGTCTGCGCCGGGCCCGTCAAAGTTGTGACGAAAATTCTTGATATTATGGGCTCGTCAATGCCCCGGACACACATTTGTAAGTCAAATTCATCGATATGCACTTGTGGGTCCTGTGTTCCGTCGTACTTTGATAGGAAGGACCCGTCAAAGTCGTCCAGATATCGAGCCTTCACGATGTCGTCCACGAATGGACTATTGTTTTGTTGTCCCCGGCTATATTTTCGACGATACACTGGTCCTGTCTTCTCACGAAAATTCTGCTCTCCCGCCTTATTGTGTCCGTCGTTTTGCGGAACCTTCTCTTTGCTTGCCCTAAAAGTAGGGTTGTCGTCGGGGCTCTGGTCTACGTCAACTTCGACACGCGCCTCATTTCGTGCCCGGCTTTGACTCCGATGTGGCTCATCAATCCTCCTTTGATCTCCCGGGTCGGTATCTCGTCTCTGATTTAGGTGCATCCTCAAATCCTGTGTCTCGCCCTCAGGATTTGAAAGTTGTACCCGGTCAGCTATCATTCGCAACTGCTGCTCCAATTGTGCCGTTCGTTGCATTTCGGCACGTTTCCACTCCTCATTACGTTCTTCCATTTGGCGAGTGATGTTTCGAATGTCATCTTGTCTCTGTAAATTCCGTCGCTTCTCCATGTTCTCAATTCGGGTTAAGATTGAATTGAGGACATTGCCGACGAGTTGTCCTCCGAGCTCCCCCTCCTGGCCCATCCTTCTCACTGGTGGAGTCCTCTGTTGGTCTGTCTGAGCGGGGGAGGAAGCTTCGTCGGAAACAACTTCCGTCACATGTACTTCTTCCCTCCGTCCCACGTTCTGATTCTCCGGTAGGCAAATCTCCCTGTTCGGCATCTCTGAATGTGGTACGGAATGACTATTTCTTGTGTTTACCATTGTGGAAAGGTGTGGGACTCGAATTTTATCGTTCCCCACAGACGGCGCCAATGTTCTGTATGTTTCCCAAAACACAATTGTGTAACACCAAAGTGCTACGTGTTTGCTGTTTGATCACTCTAACTCTGGGATTCAAGGGAGTCAATGGAGAATGACACCTTGAAGTAGAAGATCACAGAGATACACCAATTGAAGTGGGGTGTGTGCTCTGTGTAATTGAAAGAGAGAAAGCTAGAGTGTGTGTGTACCTTTCACCAAGAATTAATGTGTATTTATAGGCAGATTACCTCGTAACGGGCTATGAAACGGTTTCCTATATTCACGGCCTCATCCAGCACGTTCTCAACGGCTAACCTGGACCAAGTCAGCCTCCACGTTCCGTGGATACGTTACTTGCACGTTCATTGGTAACAATTGGGTCCAGGCCCAAACCATAACAATTAGTATATACTTTTTTCTCATAATATAATATATAATATTGTATATATTTTTATATCATTTTTATTTAATTGTGTCACAAATTTTGTTTTCGTAGATATTTGTCACATATTGTCTATCATGCAGTAACATTATATGAAATATAACGTAGTGTTTATCGTTTGACTTAAAATGTTAAAAAGCTTAGTTATAAAAAATAAAAAAAGATAAGCAGCTTATTGTTTTAGGTGATGAAAGATAAGTGGAGTTTCACGGCCATGGGCTCTAATCTCACTTTTACCTTTTTTATTATCATAAATCCCCTTGTTGAGGAAAAAAATGCAATTTAGTTAAAACTATAATCAATTATTAAAACTACATATAATTGTCTATAATACAATAAAATAAAAATTTGATTAGTTATTTTGGTCAATATCTTTTAACTTTCCGCATTTTGTTAAAATAATTAATTATATCAATATTTCATTATTGATCTCAATAATATTGTCATTTGTAAGGGAATCATTGTTGCTCTTTCAATTTGACATTATTTTTTATTTTACTTTACATTTCGTGTTTAAAATTTGATTTTGAATGTGTACTTTGAAATTACCTCTTGACTTAAATAAATATTAGTTTTGAAATTTTTTTTTATTAAAATATTTTCTTTGCTATTCAGCAATTTGAACATGTGGATTAACTGATGCAAAATTATTATTTTGATTGTTATACTAATGAATAATAGTTGATTTTTTTATCGTACAATAATTGAATGTATACTCCTTAGTTCTTAGAAATGCTGACAAAATAATGCGTCCAAAATTCAACACCTGGACCAAAGAGTTCCATAAAGGAATCCGATCTATAGATTCCTTTGATTAAAATAGTTAGATACCCTCTTAGTTTGACTTCTACCTTCCTGTCCCCAGCTAGAAATAGAGATAAGCCTCAAAATCTCCATTTTGGTTTCTAAGAAATGGAGACAGATGTATAGTATTCCAATTTTATTGGATTAATAGCAAGCAACTAAGACAATTTCCTTCATAGTTTCATGGCTTCTGCATTAGTAGAGTGTCCACCATTTGAATTTTCTAGCAAATACTATCATGTGTCTGAAAATGGAGCTGTGTGTGTGAGGCAGACCAGTTTCTTTGAAGGCCAACCAGTGCTTAATCAGGGTGTTGGTTACTCTGTCATTCTTGGTTTTGGTGCTTTCTTTGCTGTGTTCACCTCTTTCTTGGTTCGTAATCCTCAAATGTGTTTCTTTCTCTAGTTATTTTGATCTTTTGGTTGAAGTAGAAAATCACTGCCTAATCTTCTCATGATTTTCTCATAATTACTGTTTTATACTTTCACAATTCACCACCATTCTTTAGAGTTGCATGGAAGCTTGTATGTTATAATCATAAAATTATCATGAGATGCTAACAACACACTCTTTTGAATACACTCTCTACACTTGCAAAAATTTATTAAAAATCATGAATTTTTATGGGTCTAACTTCTCATTAAATGAGTTTCTCTCCTGAATTTGTATTTTTTAACAAATTTTAATCAATAAAAGAGTGTGTTGCTAACACTTCTCAGGTTATCATAACCAATTTATTGGGTACAAACATTTTTGTGGATCAGGTGTGGCTGGAGAAGCGTTATGTTGGGTCACGTCACACATCTGAATGGTTCAATACAGCAGGAAGAAGTGTTAAGACGGGGCTTATTGCTAGTGTCATTGTATCTCAGGTAATGGATTCAAATAGCCTCATACATACTTTGATGAACCTGAAATTCCATTTTTTCACGTCTCTTTTCTTTCTTACAATGATTTTGTGCAGTGGACATGGGCTGCTACAATCCTGCAAAGCTCTAATGTTGCATGGGAGTATGGAGTTAGTGGGCCTTTCTGGTATGCTAGTGGGGCCACCATCCAGGCATGAACCTTATATTATATCACCTTAAAATATAGCAATTTTTTTCCTTCTAAATTTAGATATATTGAAATTTGGAAAAGGAAGTAAGGCTGAAAGTTTATAATGTATTGAAAATGAACAGGTATTGTTGTTTGGAATCATGGCTATAGAGATTAAAAGAAAGGCTCCTCATGCTCATACTGTGTGTGAAATTGTCAAGGCCCGGTATGTTACTTGTTTAGACACTTGGAGTATTTTTGCTTGATGTTTTGTTAAAAGCTCAAGTGCAAGCTTTTGGTCATATTCTAGTGATAACAAAGTTTCTTTACCTCAGTTGGGGGACTTCTGCGCACGTTGTTTTCCTCATTTTCTGCTTCTTGACGAATATAATTGTGACGGCTATGTTGCTCCTCGGTGGTTCTGCGGTTGTAAATGCATTAACTGGAGTGAACCTTTATGCTGCTAGCTTTCTAATACCACTTGGAGTAATTGTCTATACACTAGCGGGTGGACTGAAGGCCACATTCTTAGCAAGCTATATCCATTCTGTCATAGGTTTCTACTTAACTTTTTGTCACTTTTTCTTCCAACAATGTCTACATTTTGTTATATTCAGGTGTTCCATTGTTAAACTGAGAATTTTTGTTTTCACCTTTCAGTGCACATTGTTTTGGTGATTTTTGTCTACCTTGTCTACACGGCTAGCAGCGAGCTTGGTAGCCCTTCAGTTGTTTACAATCGCCTGCTAGAGGTTGCAAGCAAATCAAGAACATGTCAGGATCCTACATCACACCAAGGACAATCTTGTGGTCCTGTTGGTGGTAATCACAAAGGTTCTTACCTAACAATGCTAAGTTCAGGTGGCTTAGTTTTTGGGATTATAAACATTGTTGGAAATTTTGGCACTGTGTTTGTGGACAATGTAAGCATTAATTAAGAGATGTGTCTTTCCATCTTCAGTTTGTTTTATTTCGAGTGTCCTGAATATGCGTAGTTATAACTTGTACTCTCTTTTTTTTTTTGTTATTTGGGTTTTGTCACTAATTATTCTTCAAATGGGGAATGCCTAGGGATATTGGGTGAGTGCCATTGCTGCAAGACCTTCATCTACTCATAAGGGCTACTTGTTGGGAGGCTTGGTCTGGTTTGCGGTGCCATTTTCTTTGGCTACATCATTAGGTCTAGGAGCCCTGGCCCTTGATTTACCAATAAATGAAAATGAAGCAGGTCGTGGACTTGTCCCCCCTGCTACGGCTGTAGCTTTGATGGGGAAAGGAGGATCTATTCTTCTTCTTACCATGCTTTTTATGTAAGTTACTATCAGAATCCATTTGGGAATACTTTTAATATGTTTAGATAAGATTGAAATAGCAAACGGATTATCAATTTACTACAAGGCTTATAAGAAAACTCTCTAGCCTCTTTGTTCTACTTTCTGATGGTTTTGACCTTTTGATATACTCACCAGGGCAGTAACTTCTGCTGGTTCATCAGAACTCATTGCGGTGTCCTCATTATGCACATATGATATCTACCGAACTTACATAAATCCTAATGCAAGTGGAAAGCAAATCCTCAAAGTGTCAAGGGGTGTCGTCCTAGGATTCGGGTGTTTCATGGGGTTGCTAGCAGTTATACTGAACAAGGCTGGAGTTTCTTTAGGATGGATGTACCTTGCAATGGGAGTTCTGATTGGCTCAGCAGTTCTTCCCATTGTTTTTATGCTTCTATGGAGAAAAGCAAATGCAATTGGAGCCATTCTTGGAACAGTGTTAGGTTTTGTTTTAGGAATTATCACATGGCTGTCTGTTACAAAAATACAATATGGCCGGGTAAACCTCGATACAACTGGCAGAAATGCACCAATGCTTGCTGGAAACCTTGTCTCTATACTAACTGGAGGAGTTGCTCATGCTGTCTGCAGCATGTTGAGACCTCAGAACTATGACTGGAGTACCACCAAGCAAATCACAGTGGTTGAAAAGGAAAAATCTAATCTTCCAGCAGAAGAGTTTAAAGAAGAAAAACTAATCAGAGCTAAATCATGGGTAGTGAAGTGGGGTGTTGGTTTCACTCTTTTGATTGTCATTCTATGGCCTATTCTCTCCCTCCCAGCAGGTAACCAACTTTTGACTTGCATTAGCAAGCATTTGACCATGATTTTCTTTTCGCACCTTAGACCAAATTATAAGCAAAGTCTTTGTTTTAACATATCTGATTTGGTCACTTACACTTTCACTTGTTCCTTACCACAGGGGAGTTTAGTAAGGGCTACTTCTATTTCTGGGCAGTGATTGCTATAGGATGGGGTACTGTTGGTTCTGCTGTGATAATTGGTTTACCACTAATAGAGAGCTGGGAAACCATTCAGACAGTTATTATGGGCATGTTTACACATGACAGGCTCATGGAAAAGGTGGAGGAGTTAAATTTCAAGTTGCAGACAATCATGCAGGCAATGCCAGAAGCTGAGAGACTTTACTTGCTTGAGAAGGGGAAGGCCAAAAAGTTAGACTCCTCGGAACAGCAGGCTAGTTCTCTTCCTGCATAACATCCCAAGGGACAGGAAACATTTGCTAAAACCAAGAATTTCCAAGTCTTGCTAATCAGGTTCAAACACAACATAAATAGTGCACTGCATTTGGGTCAACCTTACACACGAGTCACGCGTTTGTGATGTTGCAGTGTATATCACAAATGATTGAAAAGCCACAGAGCTGAGGAGTGTCTATGATGGATGAGCTGAATAATCTCACGAGGAAAAGTGAACATTGTAATGTGAATGGGATTCAATTTATTACTCATCTTGAATGTTCAATAAAGCCAAAATAATAGGAGTGAAAATATATTAAAGGTGATGTGGTGGTGGGACCATTTAAAGATTCATGCTGTAGTTTGATTTTCAGCAAAAAATAAATTTCCTTACTAAAAATATTGTTATATGTAAATTTTGGAATGTTCTCATATCTAACAAGTCATACTCAGTTAATTAGAAACCCATTAAATTAAGGGAAGGATATCGGTTTTCGAAAAAGAAGAAATTGCAAGAGCTAAAGAGATATAGGTTAGGTTCTGTACAGGCTAACACACTTCTGTTAGACACCTTTACTCAGCAATAATAATGATTCCTATGGTTTCATATCATACACCGGAAGAATTCGTTATCATATATCCGAAGTGTTTTTGAACTACAAAATTATCTGCAGCTAGATTACAAAATGGGAAGTGCATGTGCAGTGTTTTAAAGCACAAGAAAATCTGTACTTAAAAAAAATATATATGGACCCTATATTCTAAAGAGGAAGAAAACGTGAATTTTCTATATTAGTTGCCCTGTGGTATAATTACAAAAGACCACCAGCCTCTTCATGTACTTCTCCTTTAGAAGCAGTGCAGCACAATGGGAGAGGGACGTTGATCCAACAGCCAGCATCGTCTTTAGAAGGAATAAATCCCAATGGTACATGCAAATATGCATTTGTTTGAACTGAAAGTAACCACGCGGCTTGCTTGTTTAGGCATCTATCGAACACCATCTTTTTTGGAAAGCGAGTTATTTGCTGTCCTTTCCTTCAAGGCTTCTTTCTCTAATTTCTTTTTTTCAGCATCTGCCTGCCTTTCATTCTCCTCCCTTGACTTGTTGAACATCTTGACAAAGACAACAAGGATTTGCGTCACTGCAACAAGAACACAACTTTAGCAGTCAACATAATCTTCATAAAAGAAACCAAAACACGGCTTTACCGTTGCACCTACCCAGGTTGACCCTCTTTGGGGAAATAATAGTACCATGAATTTTTACGATGCCAAGGTGCATCCATCAGGACACCAAAACTATGGCATATACAGGCAACTAAAGGGGGACATATTGCTCCACCACTAAACCCAAGCAAAAAGTAAGCTATGGAGTGGAATAAATCTTCCAGTTCCTACTTAGTGATGATTATTTTAATTTCTCAAAGCCCAGTAACACTCTCCTACATAATTGAGGATTTACGCAGTTTTGCTTCTTTAAAAGGGCATAAATCACAGGTGCTACACCATAAGGAAATAAGATTTAGAATGAAAAAAAAATTATAAAATAACGATCACACATCACATGTAGCCAGGTAAAAATTCTAGCAATTAACTTATATTTTAATAAATTGAGCGAGAAAAAGTGGTTATTCTCTTCCTCCAGCCATATTCGCAATGCTTAAGCAATGTAAGATTTTGAATTTCATAAAACCAAACCCAAAACAAGGGCCCTTCTACATAATTAATCATTGCAACGAAAAAAAAGGTTAAAAAAAACTCAGGTGTTGTGCATGTGTCTAGACTGTAGATAACATCAGACCTTGTTCAAAAGGGCATCTAGCTGGATCCTCTCCAAAGTACTGGGACAGAGAGTCTGCACTTCTTCCCTGGAAAAGAAAGAATCAAGATCAAAACCAAAAAAAACGTAGTTGGCAGACTTAGTTATCAACATAGTTATCATCAAATTCTCCTCTGAGCAGGCAATCTACAAGTCAAGAGCAACACCAAGGAAAAAGGAGGGATAGGAAATATAACTTTAACAGGACTCACCACTTCAGAATACAATGATATAAGAGACCTCACATCAGCTTCAGCAATATCAAGAAAATTCTTCAACACCTGAGCAAGACAAGCTAACTGTGAAACATGGTTTCCAAAATGTGAATCGCTAAGCTAATTTTTGAATCATGAATCATAAGGCCAAATAGAATGGAAATTAAGCAATGAAACAGCCAAATAGAATGCATGCATTGAATGGATGAGTCACAAATAAAGTAGTGGAATAATCAAATAGGATAAGTTCATAATTGCTCTTTCAATTCCTTTTCATTTAACAATTTAAGTTTATGACTTTCCAATTTTTTCACGAGAATTGACAAAAAAGTTTAAAAAAATTAAAAAGTAATGAATTGTTGAATTGTCTGCTACGTATTAAGGATACAAAATTGCATTGATTTATTCTTGTATCATAAAATTCAGTGTCATTTGAGTCTTGAGATTCATCTTATGATACACATGTATCAAATGTTAGGATTCAAATCTAGTTAGATTCTAATAACTATGCCGAGAAAATCACAAGTGTATACAGTCAAATGACTTATTATTGAGAAAAACTCAAATCCCACATCTACTAGAGATAGAGTCAAAATAGAATATATAAGTGGGGGACAACCCTCACCCTATGAGCTAACTTTTGAAATTGAGTTAGGTCCAAACCCACATTCTAAGATGGTATCAGAGCCTATCCTAGATCCATTAATGAACCACCCACCATATTATCCACGCACCAAGCCCAAAAGTGCTGGACATGAGGAGGTGTATTGAGAAAAACTCAAGTCCCACATCTACTAGAGATAGAGCCAAGATAGAATATATAAGTGGACAGCAACCCTCACCCTATGAGCTAGCTTTTGGGGTTGAGTTAGGTCCAAACCTACATTCTAAGACTTATTAATCAAATCAAGGTATTCACCATGGGGCCATGTCACAAGACATATAAAATTACCTAGATACATGATAGATGCTAACCATATTACAATCTATTGAAGATCACAGCACTAGTTTTCATGTAGATGTTATCATGTAGCAAAGGAATCATCTAGTCTAAACATCTAGTTTAGATTTTCTATAGTTTCTTTCATAGAATGAATTAGAGTCAAGCTAGAACTGTTGCTGAGGCTTCTGTTTCTTTTGTGTATATTTTTGTGTTGAGGTACTGAGAATGGGGATGTTGAGGAATGGATAAAAGAAATATAATACAAGCATCATTAAAAGCTGCTATTAGAATAGATAAAAAGAAATATAATACAAGCATGCTTTAAAGCTGATATTATTGGGTTGAATAGGACAAACATTCATGTTCTCTAGTAGAGAAGTATCTTAAATAAAGAGCAGTATCTCACATATGGGCAAAAGCCAACATTTTTTACTTCTCACCTTACGAAATCCTGTAGATATAGCACCATCATTTTCAGAAGCAGCGAGTTCTTGCTCAACTTTCTCTAAACCTTTACTCACAGCTTGCATTTCTTCAGCCAATGCTTTTAGTTGAATCTAGATATTGGACAGAGAACACCAATCCATAAGCAAAGTAATCTTACATAAAATCATCTGTAATACATCTTTATCAATAATGAAAAAATTAGCGACAAAGAATACCTTAGAAGCTGCTTCCAAATGGACAAGATCCTTATCAAAATCTAGCAATTCTGGCATCTTCTCAGCAAGAAGCTAAAGAGACAAGAATATGTTTTTGTAAGGTATCATATCAAAAGCAGCATCAATGACAAACAAATGGTGTCAGAAGTTGAATATTGTAAAGTTAATATAAGGAAATTAAAGAACCAAAGAAAATCTTAATAGAGCTAATAAATTATTAGTCTCCCAAGCGCATTGCTACAATTGACTATCTGACATAAGAACTCATAAATCATAGCAAAGTTAGTGCGACACGTAACCCTTCCCTATAGGAGTATACTTACTCGGTGTAGTAGTTTCTTTTTTAACTGATCTGTAAAGGCTAAACTACAGTTAGTAGTTAGTCTATAGTTAGTTAGCTATCTGTTAGGACAGTTGTCACTAACTAACTCAGGTTGTTACTACATAATGACGACCAATGCATGAACGCTTGGATTGAATCGTTTCCGGTTGCAAATTTCAAGACACAAAGGATAGTTGTTTAGAACTTAAAAACAAAATATGGAGAAGATTAAGAAGATGGAATGAATGACGCCATGATCCGTAGTGGAACGATAAGTTGGAGGAGGACTCGCCACAAAGGAAAGCTTCCTTAATAAGAATCGATTTGGGTTCAACCAAGAACCAAGAAGAGACTAAGCTCTCAATTAAAAAAAATGTAAGGGTAAGGCTGCGTACAATATCCGTCCCCCTTACATGCGCATAGCGTGGAGCCTCCGAACAATGGGGTACGTAATTTTTTGTAATTTTTATATTTACATTGGGTAGTAAAGAACACAACTAGCTTAAAGATACAATGGTTAAATGCAGAATATAATTTGAGATTTTGTCATATCTACCTTACACAAATAATGCATTAAAGTCATTTTGTTATTTCTTGCACGAGTATCAGATAATTTAAGAAGGCTATCCAATTTGAATCCAACAGCTGATCCTGCAATGAGCAACATAAAAGGATATAATCAAAACAGCATTGCAGAATCTTCTGATTTTGTCAATGATGGTGAGGTGAAAATGGAAACTACAAATCCATCGCAAATTACACTCAAGTACAACGAGAGTTAACAAAAAGATACCCCGTGCTGTTCCTTGATTCAAGGCATTGCCCAGTGTAAGAATGGTCTGCATTATTTGACGCAATTTTCCAGATTCTTTCACCTGTAAGCATGAGTAATAGCATAAAGAAGCAGCCCAATAATGCCTTCATGTTTGTCAACTAAGAGCAATTAAACAGTACCTCTCTGGCTGCATTGTTGATTGTGTTCAAATTTAACTTCAAATCATTCACCTGAAGAAGCATGAAAAACAAATCTTTATGCATGAAATATTATATAAAAACCATAGAGATAACCATAAGTTCATAACCTAGACTACATACCTGAGAAGAAAAGGTAATTTTAAAAGCAAAAACCCTTAATTTGGATTCCACGCGTGGAACCTTCATCAGCTCCATAAAAAACTGATGAGATAAAAAAAATATGTTAAAATCAACATAAATAATTAGCAAGGACTCAATTGACTAAAGAGCATCAGGGAAAAAACCTGCTCACACTTTCCAAGCATTTCCTTGTTTCCTGTATAATTCTGAAAACAAAAAGATTTTAGCCAGGAAAAACGCAAGAAAAAAGACATTTTCCTTTTCCCTATTAGACAATGCAGCATCTCACACATCTTTTAGATCAAATGGAACCAGACTGTCAACACTTTTTTATGCATCATTAAGAAGATTTACAATTAATTTAAAAAATATTGTAAGCTGAAATTCTCTATATACATTGGATTAATTAATATAAAAAGCTTTTATCAAAGCTGTCATATTATTTTGACCAAAATGGAACAATCTAATAATATTTTGATAGGTCCATGACACATGTATACTAGAAAAAAAAATAATAGGTTGAACAGAAGTGGGTTAAAGGTCACGTGTTAAAAGGAAGAGGCAAGAGGAGATAATGGGAAAATGACTACTGCAGAGAATGCCAAGAAAGGCATTCGTTGGAAGTTACTAGAAAAGACTATAGCAACTGGGACAGCTGTCACATGCTTAGTGGTAAATGGAATTTAAGGGTCATACCATAATAGATGAGTGAAACTATAGAGGGGGAGGAGGTGATTTTTGGACAGGAATTGGAGTATTTTCCTTTTTCTGTGCTAAGATAGAGTTTTCTCTGTATAAAGGAGAAAGTCTCCCCATCCTTTAGATCATACAATGAAGAAATTATCATATTTGAAATCTTAACATGTTAAAGTAGTAGAGTAGAATTACTCCTTTCTTTTATTTCAGTTTAGTATAGTTAGCCCTTATAGTTAACTCAACTAATCTTGGGTTAGTTGACAGTTGTAATAACAGCTGTGTACAGCTATCCTAGCTCTAGCATATATACTATAGTTGTAACCATTTATCAGTTGGGTTGAATATTATCTCTTCCTCATTTTTCTGTTTAGAAGTTTTTCTCACTTCCATTTATAGAAAGCTTTTTATGGTATCTAAAAGCTTTGTTTGATCTTAAGGATTAACAATGGCTTCTGCAATCAACAATTCTGATCCTCCTCCTCCAGCACCGACTTCAACTGCGATGGTTGATTCTTCTATTCTGATAAATGTGACAGGGAATGTGACGGAGATTCCTGTTTCTGCAACACCAATCTAAACAGCATTTCCAACAGCGACACCAATTCCGCCGGCTACTCTGACTAGTGCGACACCGCTTCAGGCAGCTGCGACACCATCGTCACAATCCTCTACTTCCTTCTCGCATTTGATTTATGTTATGGGAAGTTGATAATTTCTAACTACTTGCTGTGATGCCAGCAAGTAGAACCAGTGCTAAAAGGACATCATCGTCTTCATCATTTCCTTGTCAATCCAACAATTCCTCCGAGATTTCGAACCCTTGCTAGTTGCGATCTTGGAATTTCTTCTCCTGAGTACCTTGCTTGGGAATCACAGGACCAACTCTTGTTATCCTGGCTTCAATCTACAATTTCTCCAGAGGTACATCCGAGGTTGATTGGCTGTCGAACTGCATGGCATCTTTGGGATAGGCTCCACTCTCACTTTAGTTCCATGATTCGTGCAAAAACACATCAACTAAGGACTGAGCTTAGTAGTATGCAATTGGAAAATAGGTCAGTATCTGATTATCTGCTTCAGATTCAGACTCTTGTTGATTCCCTTGGTTCAATTGGAGTGTCAATTTCCTCGGATGAGCATCTTGATGTGATTCTTGAAGGGCTACCTCATGAATATGAGTCCACCGTGTCTTTAATATGTAGTAAGTTTGAGCCTCTTTCCATTGATGAGGTCGAAACTCTGCTGTTAGGTCATGAAGCTAGGCTTGATAAGTTTCATAAAAGGAATTCCTCAGTTAGTGTTAATTTGACTCAAGGAGCTTCATCTTCTAACAGTTCTGTTCAACCTGTTCAAGCAGTTCAGGTTCCTAATTCAGTGGTTCCAGCTCCTAATACTGTGCAAAATTTACCAAGTTCCTCTAATGCTAGTTCAAATACTCAGTTTTTTTATGCCTAAGCTCATCTTACTCAAGGGAATTACTCCTATTGCTTCTCCTATGGTTGGAGGGTGCAAACTGTCCAAGTCTGGTTCAGAGAGATTGTCAGATCCTACTCTATATCATTCAGTGGTTGGAGCATTGCAATATGCCACCATAACAAGACCTGAAATCAGTTTTTCTGTTAACAAGGTCTGCCAATTTATGTCAGATCCTTCTGAACAGCATTGGATTGCTTTTAAGAGAATCCTCAGATACTTGAATGGCACTCTCAACCTTGGTCTCAGACTTCAGCCTTCAAACTCCCCAAATTTCTCTGTGCAAGCCTACTGTGATGCTGGGCTTCAGATCCTGATGATAGAAGATCAACTTCAGGAGCTGCTATTTTTCTAGGACCTAATCTTGTGTCCTGATGGTCTAAGAAGCAGAAAGTTGTGGCTCGATTTAGTACAGAAGCAGAGTATAGAAGCTTGGCTCTTGCTACTGCTGAAGTAACCCGGATTCAGACTTTGCTTTCTGAATTACAGGTCAAACATACTACACCAGTGGTTTTTTGTGACAACATGAGCACAGTTGCCTTAGCTCACAACCCAGTTCTGCATTCCAGAACCAAGCACATGGAGCTGGACTTGTTTTTTGTCAGAGAAAAAGTTCTGGAGAAGAGAACTCAAGTGGTTCATGTTCCTGCTACTGATCAATATGCAGACATTCTCACTAAATCTCTTACCCCATCTAATTTTACTCTGTTTAGGGACAAGCTCAGAGTGGTATACAAAGATTTTTAAAATTTGTCATTGAATGAAGCTAAGATGGCAAACAAATATACAATTATATGATTCAAGATTTTGAAGCTAGAACCAAGTAAAAAAGAATATGGTTAAAACATTGCAACCAAGATACTATTCACACAAAATACCAAAATACTATGATATTAAATGAAGTCCTAATTACAGTTAACACAATTTTTTATAGGTTCCTGCACTGGAAGGAGGGCAGAGGAGTACCTTTAACATCTCCATCTCTTCCTTTGTAGGACAGAACTTGATGAGATTCTCAACCTGATCAATATCCAGAACTGCAGAATCCAGTGCCAGGACTGCTTTCTGAAATAAAAAAAACAAAACCCACAAAAATGACAACTGTTAAGAATAAGAGCAAACATGGTAAAAAATGCCATCTAAAATCAACCTTCATCACAAATGGAAGTGTAAGTGAATTAATATTTAGATAAAACAAACTTAGCTAAAAGGTTCGCATTACACAAGTTTCTTTTAAAAACTATTTAGGAAAGCTTTTTTTCCGAGAAAAATATCTCTTTTTTTCTCAAAAACTCTCATGAAGTTGCCCAAAAGAGAAAAAAAATTGACCTAAAAAATAAGCTAATCCGAATTCACATCAACTCAAATGCATGGGTTTGTAAAAGCGAAAGCTAGAAAAGTAGACTTCCAAATAAATGACAAACCTTATACAAAGTTTTTTCATACAAAAAGAATCCATATAGGAAATAAACTGAGAGAAGTATGTAAAAGGATATTGACAGTTACCCCTAAAGCAAACCAAAACAAAAGAATAAACAACTTACTCAAAGAAAATTAGAAGCATCAATTAATGACATTTGTGGCTATATTTCAATACTTATGCTTGGACTTTGCTTTCAATTAAAAAAGGAGTAAAACCAATCTGCCACGGTACTTGTTAACATTCCATTTTCCTTGAGGATTCAATATAAAGTAATCAATTCAACAAATGGGTCAAAGTTCCCACTCCAAGTAGCCTTCAACAAAATTGCAATAAATGTCCTTTATCACTCCAAAATGTCCTGCTACAGAGCCAAACTAGAATACTTCGATGCATTCACACTAAGAAAAATAGATACAAAATGCATATTCCTCCATTAAGTTTTTTACTTTTGTCCTATTTTGTGATAAAAAGAAGAATCTAATGAATGAACAGAAAAAAACACAAATGAAGCACAAGGAATCCTATTGTCAAATCCAATCCCAAGAGGTATCTTCATATACAATTGAGTTGAGCCTATACTTTACAATTTAATGGATATGATTTAGCATATACATGGATAAATTGATTACGTTGGTATCTGTCCTAAATACAATAAGTGAGTGTTTGTGCTAAAAAAATTTAGGATAACTCCAGATTTCCAATATGATGCAGCAAAGAACATCAGAAACTTATATAAAAGAGATAATTTCATCAAGTAAACAAGACCCATGTAAACTTAGCACAAGGATAGGGAAACTTACAAGCATATCTGGCAAAGGAATTTTGATTTTTGAGAGCATTATTTCACAATTGTATGCTCTACGCAAATCAACCTGACAGTAAAGGAAAAAAGGAATTTGGGTTTATTAGTTATACATTTCTTTTACTAATTAAATACAACAAAATCAGACAAAATTAAAAGAAAAATGTTCCAGTATCTGCATACAAGTAGGGTTATCAGCTCATATCATATCCTAACACCCATGCAAACTCCAAAGTGCAATATTGAATATTTCAACAGATAACTGTACATCAATCCAATCTGATAACTGTACACGCAATTAGCAAGAGTAGGAAAAATCTACTAGAGATAACAGTTTTAATACCAGAGTAATTCCCAATTACCATTATAGGATATTCTAATCGTGCATATAAACTCTTAAAACAACAGTTGATAAAAATTTATGCCATTAAGGAGTAGCTTACCAATTGTACTTTCTCAGGTTTGTTAATATTAGGACCACGTCGTCCTCCACCCTTAGTACTGCTCCCATCAGAAGTAGATGCTGCTGAAAACAGGCTCTCAAGTTCTGATATATCAATCTCAGGGGCCCTAATAAACATTTCATTATTTAAAATCAGAAATGCTAAATAGGCAAAGGCATTGCATCCCACCCTCCCCAACTCCTATCAAAAGAAGGGAGATTATGCAAAAGTAACCACAACTACAATACAAAATGTGATCCCAAAAAAAAAATGACAATTTCCAGTGATTATAAAAAAAATATTAGGAAAATCATGTCAGATATCCATATGAAAAATCAATAATTGGTACCTTGTTCCACTATCCTGTCTCTGTGAATCAGCCCATAGACTTCCCTTGGCTGCTCGAGCAACTTTCACCCAATGTAGGGGTTTTAGCAAAGTTTTCTTAGGAGCATTAACAGTACCACCAGTACCACGACCTCTTCCAACATTTGTTGTTGAAGCTTTGCCTGGTTGTGGTGCAACACCAGGGGCCCTAACTACAGGTGGTGGAGGTGGCATTGGAGATGTACCAAGGCCAGGTGGAGGAGGAGGAGCACCTGGAGCTTTTGGTGGTGGTGGTGGTGGTGGAGCTGAACCTGTTCGTACACTTAGAGGAGGAGGAGATGGTGGGGCTGAACCTGTTCGTACACTTGGAGGAGGAGGAGGAGGTGGTGGGGCTGAACTTGTTCGTACAGGACCTGGAGGAGGTGGAGGTGGTGCTGGGGCTGAACCTGTTCGTACAGGACCTGGAGGAGGTGGAGGTGGTGCTGGGGCTGAACCTGTTCGTACATGACCTGGAGGATGAGGAGGTGGGGCTGAACCTGCTCGTACAGCACTTGGAGGAGGTGGAGGTGATGGCGGGACAGAACCTGTTCGTACAGGACCTGGAGGAGGTGGAGGTGGTGGCGGGACAGAACCTGTTCGTACAGGACCTGGAGGAGGTGGAGGTGGTGGCGGGACAGAACCTGTTCGTACAGGACCTGGAGGAGGTGGAGGTGGAGGTGGTGGCGGGACAGAACCTGTTCGTACAGGACCTGGAGGAGGTGGAGGTGGCGGCGGGGCTGAACCTGTTCGTATGGGACCTGAAGGAGGTGGAGGTGGAGGTGGAGGTACTGAACCTGATCGTACAGATTCTGGAGGAGGTGGAGGCAGTGGAGCTGAACCAGTTTGTACAGATCGTGGAGGAGGTGGTGGGGCTGAACCTGTTTGTACATGACCTGGAGGAGGAGGTGGAGGCGGTGGGGCTGAACTTGTTCGCAGAGGTCCAGGAGGAGGTGGAGTTTGACTAGGAGCATTGGAAACTAAAGGAGGAGGAGGAGGTGAAGGCAATGTAGAAGCATTGTTCACATTCTGATCTTTCTGATGCGGAGGTGGGGGAGGAGCTAAATCTGGCTGTATAGGTCTTGATGTAGGAGGTGATGGTGCCAGTATTGGAAAAGGTTGAGTAGCAGGAACTGGTGAAGGTGACGGTGGAGAGGAACAAGGAGAATATTCCTTTCTTGGAGCATGATGAGGTGATGAAACATTATCAGTCAACGACTGATCAGGTGTTCTTGAAGTGAGATTTACATAATCTCCACCATTGTTCTCAAAAGCTAAATGGACCAAATCAGGGTTGTCAGATATCAACAATTTTGAAGGATCAGCATAAGACTTGGGAATAACATCAAAGGCCTCATCTGAACTATCAGCAGTGCTCGATTCATTATTTTCAGAGTCAGAGTCAGCGGGTGATGAATACCAACTTCCTCTACCTTGAAACCTTGAAAGCTCTTTGGCATCATTTAAGACTGTAAGCTGTTTGAGCAGCCAGACAGCAGCAGCATCCCCACTTTCAATCCATTCTACACCACTAAAAAGTTCCTGAACCCTTGAAAATGCCTCAATAGGCAATCCACCTTTCACCTCACCATCTAAAATACTTGTCTGAGCCCTTGGAGGACTTATGCTTTCAACCTCCCCAAACAAAACCTAAATTTCAAGGCATTTCATGATCAGATTAACAACCAATAACCTTACCGCAGAAAAACCACAACCATCACAACAAGAAATCAAAGTCTTAACTTTTCACAAGCCATAATACTATAACACATACTCACCTCAGCCCGGAAGCCCTTCGGATACCGCTCCTTTGAATCCCAAAGAATGTCTAAGTTCTCAGCATTCAGCATCAAAATGTTGGACCGAATAAACGCCGTGTTGAACATCACCCGAAACATCATGACTTCCCTCTCCGGATCCAAATCCAAATGGACACACTCCAACACCACATCCCCTTGCACTAAGCATTGAATATCAATCTTAATCACATCACAGTCTGCCTGAGATAAAAACAAGACTCATTCATTCCAGCATCAAAATAAGTGCATGCACACATACATACAAAATTACAAACCAACAGAACAAAGGACAAAACTTAGATACAGTTCCTTAGCTACATCTAACACTATATTCCAATCAGAATTAGAGTTTCACTTCAGCAATCAATTTTAACATCTAACGCAAACCTTTATTTTCAAATTATTAAAAGTAAAACTCCAATTCTAATTAGAGAACACCACCAAAAGCACCTAAAGAACTACATATAAGTTTTGCCCCACAACAAACTCAACCAACCACACACACACACATAGAATTGAAGAACAACACCAAAAGCACTTAAACAACTTATAAAGTTTTGTCCCACAACCACAACAAACACAATCAAAACCACACACACACAAACACACACATAAAACCTGTCTATAGTGCCTCAAACTCTTCTTTTTCTTATGCATATTATAAATCATCTGTGTGGAAAGCCCCCCTTTACTAAGCAAATTCCTGCCAAAAATCCTAAACAATGGCCTGCACCCATTTCCCCCATCAAACCCAGGAATCCCTCTGAGAATAACACAATCCAAAGACAGCGCCCTCTCCGGCGGTGGCCACTCCGCCCCAATGTTCCTCCTGGCCACATACTGCACATACCGCAGCTGCGACGGCAGCGGGTTCAGGGCCGACAACAGCTGCAGCAACCCCTTGGGCGCCTCCTTATGGACCATCTCGAGAATCCGGCGCTCCCCGGTCTGCGAGGCCTTGCGGAAGACGAGGAAGGCGGCGAGGAGGAAGGCAAGGAGGGACCAGCCGCCGCGCTCACAGTGGAGGAGGATCAGGGCGGCGGGGTCGGCGAGGCAGGAGTCGCAGAGGCGGAGGAAGTGGTGGAGGTGGGAGAGGGGGAGGAGGGGGCAGCCCTCGTACTGCTTTGGGTAGTCAATGACGGTGGCGTCGAGGTCGCAGAGGACGCGGGAGAAGCGGCTGCGGTGATCGCCATCGCGGAAGTTGAGGGCGAGGAAGGTGGATTCCGGGAAGTCCTCGTGGAGGTCGGAGATGATTTGGCGGAGGTAGAGGCTGTACATTCCGTCCGGGAGTGCCTCCGTGGAGAAGCAGGAATCGAAGACTGAAAAAAAAAAAGATTTTGATGCAATGAAAATGAAAATGGAATTGAAATGCGAATTGGGAACTGGGAATTGGAATTTACCGTAGACTCTGTCGGAGAATTCGAGTAAGCCATCAGGGGGGCGCTTGTAGAAGAATCGGCTGAGGAGGGACATGGTGTTGGCATAGAAGGAAGGAGGATGGAGTTTTCGAGAGTGGAATTTCCAAGCTATGGAGTTCTCTCTCAGAGAGAGAGAGAGAGAATTTTGGTTTTGAAATTTGAAATGGGATTCTAATTAAACAGAGAGAGAGAGGGGAAGAGTTATTTATTTTGCTGCTACACCAACCATGGGGATGAGCTACCTACACCATTATTTTTTCTTATACACCATTCATGAACAGTGTCTTTCCAAAATTACCCTTCGCTTTTTTAATGCTTTTAGACACGGATACGTAATATTGATACTTACGGATTGACAAATCCGTAAGAATCTTACGGATCAGAGAATCCGTAAGATTCTTACGGATTCGTCAATCCATAAGCAATTT
>PYAF01004066.1:130745-144309 GCA_007407185.1 Glycine tomentella | reverse complement strand
TAGATCAATTTTCAAGCATCCCAGAGTGTTTATAAAATTTCCTCCTTAAGATATATTGCTAAAATACATAGGGGTAATTTGGTCATTTCTAAAATGCCCAAGGGTATTTTCGTCATTTCTCTTAAATCCTTCTATACTGTCTCTAGTTAACATTTTACCCCAATATTTGATTGTGATTCAAAATTTTGGGGTGTTACAGAAACCCGAGTTGGTAGGTATGATGGTGACATGGTCAGTCGAATTGTCAGAGTTCGACCTTCGATATGAACCCAGCGGCCCCATGAAGACACAGTTCATGGCGAACTTCTTAGAAGAATTTGCAGGGGTTGACAAATCCACCCCAGACTTGTGGAACCTCTATGTGGACGGAGCGTCCAACGTGCAGGGAAGCAGAGCAGGAATTATCCTTGAAGGCCCTAGCAACATCTCGCTAGAAAAAGCCCTCAAGTTTAATTTCAAAGTCTCCAACAAGCAAGTCGAGTACGAGGCACTGATTGCAGGAATTAAGCTTGCGAAAGAAGTGAGAGCTAAGTATCTGAGGTGCCGACAAGTTCCAGACTAAAGAAACCATACTCCTCCAATATTATCATCTCGTCAAGACACTCATCGACAACTTGGAGTGTTTTGAGATATACCATATACCACGAGAGTTGACACCTTCTCCTTCAAAGCAACACCAGCAACCACAACAGGAGTCGAACCTAGGACAGGGGGAGAAGTGGGCACATGAGGAAGAAGCCCAACGGCCTCCCTCATTGCACGCAATCTACGAGGGGCCTGAGACTTCTAGTGACTGGACGTCCCAACGCCTTTGTCCCTCTTCTTCTTTGTCATCTTAGAGGGGGGGGGGACTAGGGAAAGCAGCAGCTATGCGACCCTTTTCTTCAGTTGGAGGGGGAACAGGGGGTGGCACAACGTCGCCACCCATATTCTTCACCAGCGTCCTCCATAAGAAGTTAGCCATGATACTTGCAAAAAACACAACAAAAGCAAAAAATGCAAGTGTCTTGTCAAGGTACACATACAAACAAACAAAGAAGGCATAAGGGAGATGGAGTACCATCCAGTGCAGTAGAAGGGTCATCTACTGAGGGCAACGACAAGATGGCACGAACATCCAGGGAGGTCGACAACAACTCCAAGATCGCCTTGTCGGACCTCTCCACCAAGGTCAGCAAGTCTTCATCAAAGGACCTGAACTTAGTGGGGTTAGCTAGCTAGTAGAAGGGAAAGCAAGCCCCCCATCCTTATTGTACATCAATGGCAGCCCATCGGCCACAACACCACTTTCGTGGACCTTAAAAAATCGATCCTTGAAGCAGTGGAAGACATTGGTGTCAACTTCGAATAGTTTCTTGGAGACACTATGCAAGGAGATCCAAGCAACCTTCCCGGGCAGCTTAGTTTGGAAGAAAAAGAGGAAAAGATGAATAGTAGCATGAATGTTCAAAAAAGAACACAAAATCTCAAAGAGCCGCACCATTGCCCAATTGTTAGGGCGAAGTTTGGAGGGTGCCACATTCAGGTATTCCAGGAGGCACACTGGAATAGTTAGAAGGGGAGAAGAAGACCCAACACCTTGAAGAGACATCAGTACATGAAGAAAAAGGGAAGCGCGCCCAACGCTACCCTCACACAAGGGAAGTCGTCATTCCCACAAGGCTTCACGATGACCTTTCGGGAATCCGAAGGAGCCGTCATCTGCAACGTCGAGTACATGGAAGCTACAAATGCAGGGGAAGTTAGGGAGGAACGATACTTGAATACATTATCCTGCACACACTCATAGCCATGAACGACTGAGGTAGAGGATGGCGACCTAACACTGGGGCTGCGACGCATACGGGAAGAAGCTTTAATGCCTCCGGAACTACTTTGCCTCATCCTCCCCGAAGAAGAACGAGGGGGGAAGGATGGTGAGTGGCAGAGGCTCATTTGTCCTCGCAGCAAAAGAAGGCTTGCCTACAAGGGCGAGAAGTGCCCTCACCAACTTGACAGCAACTTGCCCTTCTCCCGAAGGAGGAAGACTCGTCAGAAACTCTGTCATGAGTGTTCTCCTGCGAAGAGTCACCCACAGAGATGACCTCGTGCATTAGGGGTTGCCCTATCCAGCCCCCTGAATCGCTACCTCCCATACCCAAAGCAGAATCAGAAATGGGGGAAATAGACATTTTCAGAAATAGAACAGTGGGGTACCTTAAATGAAAAAAAAAGTGTTTTAGCAAGAACAAGATCAAGGAATCAGAAGGAAGTTCAGGAAAGCAAGAAAACAAGTATGTCAGAAGTCCCATCTACTTTATTGTAAAGTGAGGCTCAATGGTTATTGGCGGGATTTAGAACATCCCCTGGAAACTCGTGCCACGATTGATTCCACTCACCCACTACCGCATGTCTCGAGTACGTGTCCATTCCTTGAGTGACACGTATGCATGAGTACCATTGTCTGGGCGGCACATGCCTGCAACATTTAAAGAGATGTAACGCAAGTTTTCAATGCCCACTCCAATGGTTAGATATTGGCAGAAGTTCTCGACCTAGACGCTTCACTTACTTGACACGACCAACCTTATCCACAAAACTAATCAGTCCACCTTAGATGACTCAGCAATACTAAATCGGACAACTCTATCCAGGTTGGAGCCTCAACATTATTTTGCAAAGCTATCTACCATGACATTGGACATTCTTCATCAACGCTCATCCATCCTTTTTCACCTATAAATTGGCTTAGAGGCCTGGGGGCTTATGTACAGTCCAAAATGGTAAAGTTACACGTGGATATTACTGTAGGATCATTGTACACATGGACATCCTCCATGTCAATGCCGCTATAGTGATGGTGTGCATTTACTCTCCAAGTGGTGAACCCGGACACACTTGTCCGACCTCCTGGTCAGCCTTGCTACAGGAGTGCTAACATCAACCCTCTACTAGAGCACAAACATCAACAATAAATCTCTCCTTATAAACAACATATCAGTTATGCCTTATTATTCAAATTGGTGTAACCACCTTATCTCCTAATATCTATCCAGTTATCTACAAGCTATTACTTATCTACAAGTAACAACATAAGGTACACATTATCTTCTATTTAAATTATATAACTACCTGCTATATTCTGTTATTATCTTATCAACAGATCAGTAACAAACAAAGGTCCAAAACCCACACTCCATGTTATAAATACAGGTTCTCTCTAAACCTTTACTCATGCTAAGATCATCTCATGACCATCCCATACAAATTAATATTAATGCTCATACTCATATACTGTTCACCCAACGTGGACATACCTCCGAGGCACCCTTGGAAACCTCACATACACTTTCACACACTCAATTATTCTCCAATAATCGATGTACTTACTTGAGCGTCGGAGTGTCTTTCCTTTGTTTTGCAGGTCCCTCCCCTAAACAAGGTTGACCCATCATCCGACATGCAGAATTTGGAACCCACCTGGATCTCATGTAGCTTATACGTGGAATTTTTAGATTTTGGTAAGAACACTGTGTGAAATTTCATTACTCGAAAGTTTGGCATCAGATTAAGTATTGAGTTTGGATTTTTGACTTAAAAATGAAGTTGTGACTTTAGATACTATTTTACCTCTAAATAAGTGGACTAAGTGGTAGAGGAGTTACTTCATATACCTCTTATTTAAAAATGATAAAATGTGTTTAGGGTTCTTGTAAAATTGGAATAGTATTAATTTCGTTTTTATAAAAAAAATTGTACTAATTTGATCCCATAAAAAAAATATTTTTATTGGTTCTTATTGGTAACTTTGTTAGACAGTAATACGACGTGACAAATAAACTTACATTGTAATTTTACTACAAATGAATTAAATGATATGTGTAGGTGAAACCACAAAAAGTGAACTAAATAGTTTATGGTGGTTAAATACCCTTCAAAATTGTAATTTTTCGTCACTTTGTGGATATTTTTCTTGCATTTTATGATGAGATTAAGAAAAAAGATGAAGCAATAGTGGGTTGTGGTGTTTTCTTAGTGTGTACTTGAGAAGGTAGATAGAAAGTAATTAGGTCTATTAACCACGTCTGGGAACCGTCTAATGCAGTTACCACTAAAGACAAACAAATTTTTGTTTTATTTTTACATGGACCAAATTAATACCAAAAAAACTATGAGAACAAAATTAATACTTTTTAAATTTTACAAGAACCTCAAACATACTTTACTCTTAAAAAAATATTTTTGTTTATGTGTTATTATTTAATATTATGTTAGCATGCCGCCAAAAAATAATTATGTTAGCATCTTAATTTTAGTTATGTTATCAATTACTATATTTTGTTATTTATTCATGTTTTCCTTAGAAGTTTTATTCTAAGAGCAATTTTAGTGAGAGATCTTAAATTAAAATCTTAGATACTTTTTGGTGGATCTTACAATGTCACGTAGGATTGAAGATCTCTCAAAACCTCTTTCATTTTTTCCTTTAGTGGTATATCTCATTTTAAAATCTTAAATAACTTTTATTAGGTCTAACATAGACCCCATTTTTAAATATTTTATTTCTCTCTCTTGTCCCATCTCACCCACCTACTCCCTCATTTTTTCCACTTTTCTTCATTTCCCCTTGGCACCCACCCCCTCATCTTCCCCGCTATTCTTCTTCTCTCCTCAGCATTGCCCATCCCCTTATCTTCCCCACTTATTCTTCTTCTTTTTCTTCTTCTTCCCTTCCCCTCCTCCACATGACCCCTGACTTACACTCTTCCCCTCCACCGCGTGAACCCCCGACTTCCCCCCTTCCCCTCCTTCGCGCACCCCTTCTTCTTCCCGCTTTTCCTTCTATGTGATGTATTATTTTTTAAACAAAATTTTGTTTCATGGTTCTCTCTGTTGCAAAGAAGATCTGATGTTTCTTTTTTTTCATGGACCTTTTGTTGGTTTGGTTTTTTTTGTTGTTCTTCATCTCCTTCCTCTGTGCATTTCAATTGTTTTTTTTCTCTCATTTTCCTCCTATATATTGTTACAAAATGAGCAATAAAAAAATTGAAAAGTGTGCGAATCTTCAGAGTTCTTCCCCAAGAACTAGTTCTCCAGCATGAAGATCTTGAGGGATGCTTTATTGTTGGATCTGGGGAAGATCAAATCTTCAACGTAAGATCTATCCCCAAGATCCAATATTAAAGATGTTCTAACAAGACATATATTATAAGAAGAACGTTACGATGGAGTAGACCATAATTTTTAATCATATGATTAACCTTTTTATTATATCTCCTTCCACATATGATCTTCCAATCTTTCCCACTATAACTGTCATTTCTACTCTGGCCATCATTTGCCACTTCTAGGGGCATTTTCCATTAATGGTGTTTTGGCTTTTATTTTTCTTCTTTCATTGCCACCTCCATCATCTGCCAAGTATGTGTCGACAATATTTGTGATGCGTTACATCGTAGTGAAGTAAGGCTCTTTAAACTCACCAATGATAAATTGCATTTCTTTTTTTATTCTCCACAAATACTATGACCAGCTTTCGCATGTTTTCCATATCAAAGAGTCTCTTGTTGTAAGTGAACAAGAGCATGAGGAGGTTCTCAATGATGACGTGCTTGAGGATCGCCTAGATCTGCTTCTTAAGCTTGGTTTTACAAACGGCCAAGGCACAGAGTTGTTTAGATCTAGAATTGAAATCGCCAAGATCCAAAACACCAAAATCATTGGGGAAAAATCTAACCATTCTTTCTTAAGAGTTACTTGAATTTCAAGACAACAACTTATGGATTGTCACTTTTTTAGTCCCACTAAATTGGGAATTGTTTTTTTTAGTCCCTCTGTCAAGACAACGTTAACTAAGCACCCGACATGCAAATAGTGTCACCATTTGTGGAAGTTATTTTACAGCCAATTTTTTTTTTTAATTTAATCTTAAAAAATGCCCTAATATGTAACGAAATAAAATAAGTAAATAAGTGTCCCTAAATATCAAAACATCAAGGTTAGTTATTAAAAAATTCCTAAAACCCAAATCAATAACATGAAGGTCTTAATTTGTCCATCTCCTCCGAATTTGTCCCCATCAACCTTTCCCTCCCCCTCCATTTCAGAAGACCATAACATTTATTCCAAGCTACACCCTTGTTCGCCACCTCCTTTGCACTCTCCCTCGCTTCCTCCGCCAACAAGTGCAACCCTGCAAGTTTTCATCACCAACATCCCACCGTGGTTGTTGTAGATAGCAAAGAAATCAAAGTCTTGAATATATATATCTCAATATCTCAAGGTTCACAATAAAAAAAATACAAATACAAGGCTTTTGTCAATTTTATTTAACCTTTAACACTCAATTTTATTTTCCTATTTAAAAAGTTAAGAAAATGTGATAAATTAAAAATATAAAATAAAGTTATTTTTCAAATAATTCAAAATTAATATTTTCTTAATAAGATGTGAGGCTAAGAACTAAATATGAGATTTAATAGTTAAGAAAGTCTAGCTTAGTTAGTTGATTGAGCAAGGTGTACAAAATATTATAAATCTTTTGATACGATCTTTGATTCACACCGATAAAAAAAAAAAGATGAGATTTAAATAAGTTTTGAACGAAAAATGTTTAACATCAATCAATTGATTTAATTATGGAAATTTGAAGTAAATAGAAAACTTACGACATATCTTTTGTCAACGGTATATCTTAGGAAGAAGCGGAGAAAAGTTATAAACTTAGTGGATGGTTAAACTCATTAGTATTTTTATATTCCAGTCGTTCCCTTTTTTTTATAATTTTTTTCCTTTCCTCTTTTTACCCCTATTTTATATTAGCTTATTTTTCATCTCTTTTGTCTTATTTCCATTTTTTGTTCCCTTCTCCCTGTCTCTTTCTCTGTCTTATTTCCGATCTATCATTAAGTTCATCTATCACCGACCCCAATTAATTTAATTTAAAGATGCTGTTGATCTTGATTTTGATCATCTAAAAGAATTCTTTAAGTGGCCTCAATCTAGTGATCTACATCGTTATTCGCTGAAATTTTAACGAGCTACATGGTTCATACATCACCCTTGTTTACAACTTCCAACTCTCTTTGGGTATCGTCAAATGAAAATAGGCATGTTGGTATCTTTTAAAACCGTAATTTACACATCATTTGACAAATCTTTAGCTCTACCAAACAGACATCCAGATCATGATCTGAATTTGACGTGGTTTAGAAATCTCTAGTTTCGATGCCAGTTTCTGCTTCAGTGAGGCTATCGTCATTCTCATTCAACAAATAATCACAATATTCCAAAAGCATATCTGCAAGGGGAGGAATTCCCGGATTTCGCCCGTCGTTATATTTATGTGCATTAAAAGTAATCTGCCACATGTCGTGCCTGAAATCTTCTCGGCTCTTGTACTCCATATTTCGTACTCTCTCCCTGATTCTGGAAAGATCCATAGGTCTCTCTATAATGTCCAGGTAGTCAGGAGCCTCCTTCTTTGACACCGGTTTCAAGAAAAGATACGACAGATCATACCTATCTTTCACAATAGCGTCCACAACGCTCTCCAAGATATTTGCCAAACCAACCTTCATAGGAAAATTTAAGTTAACATAGAGCTCAAGCCAAGTGAAACATACAAGCAATGCTACAAAAACATAGTAAAGACTAGCACAACAGCCATACAAATAACTTAAAAACTTTTTCTAACCAAAATCATATATCATAGTTTTACTGCATAAATCATGAACACAACTAAATGACATTGTTTCTTTTGGTCATTTGCATAGTTTATTCGCTCAAAAAAAACTGGCGGTCTTTCAAAGCCTAAAAGAAAATATTGAAGACTAAACTCTTCTATCAAGAAAAGTAGAGAAAATAGAAAAATAGGACTTCTCAATAAGAAAACAAGGTGGCCTCTGTCAAGGGGGGTGAAGGTTATACTCCCTGCAGGAGAGGCACCCCTGCATCCACCTTGATGACATTCCTAATCTAAATCAATAAATCATTATGATTTTCATTCTGCAGAATGTAAAGGCATTTGTAGCTTAATTTGTACTACTAAAGAAAAAAAGGAAAAAGAAAAAAAAGCAGGCTGCTAACATTTGAATTACAATTCCAGACAAAATCTTGAATTCAGAACAAAAATAACCATGGCAATGGCATGAATTTGGCTCCAGGACTGTTTTCTTCCTAGTCCTCAATATTTTCGTCAGCTTTCCTCAACAGCCGGACAGATATTAGCACTTTCACGTCATAAATAACCAAGTAGCTATTGGTAATTTGCTTCTAATTAACATGTATGAAGATGAAGAACATCGAGGTACAACAAGCACTAAATAAAGATAACAACAAGGATAGAAATGTACCTCTCCCCCTCCCCCTCTTCGGCGTTTTGTTGGCAGCATATAATCTGCACCAATCTTTCCTAACTCAGTAATAGATCTCCTTTTTCCACTTCGGTCTCTTTCTGGCATTCTCTTATCGTGTCTTCTTGCTCTGGGGTCATCTAAATACTCATCTCTTAACTCAGGCTTCTTCTTCTTCTTCTTCTTCTTCTTAGCTTTTTGTTGTTCTTCCTCCTCCCTTTCTCTTCTAATATCTTCTTCAAATCTTTTTATCTCATCTAACCTTTCTTGCTCTTTGAGCATCCTGATTTCTTCTTTGTGATGCCTTCTTGCTCTGTTTTCTTCTCGAAGCCTTGCCTCATTTCTCCGTTTCTCTTGCTCTTCCCACCATCTTCTGTCCTCTTTACTGTTCCATTTTTTAAAACCTTCAGTTCCATACATGGTCTCCTGTCTCTTTTGTTTCTCAAAATTCGACAATTCAACAATTCTTTTAGTTTTTCTGTGTTGAAGTCCAGTGTTTCCACCAGGACTGTCCAGTTCCAGATCAATAACTTCCTTTGTACGTTTTATAACAATCTTTTGGTGGCTTTGCTCCCTATCTATTTCTGTTGGCGGGCGTATTTTAATTGGGAACTTATGAGAATCAACCTGTCCTCTACCTGAATCAGTAGGAGGCCGTATAACAATAGCATGCTTACCAGATTCAGCCTGCATATCATCTGGTTTCACTTTCTTGGGAATAATTATCTTATTAACCTTAGCAGACTTTGCAGTTTCTGAGTCAGAAGTGACTGGCTTGTCAGAACTCTGCAGGGTTTCTATTGCAGGTTTATCAGAAGATTTCTCTGTGGAGCTGCATTTGAATTTCAATGGAATTTTTGATGAATTGTCAACAGGAGCAATTTTTGTTGTGCTTTTAGATATTGACTTTTTGGAGGGAGCTTTATGCTGGGAAAGACTAGAGGGATCAACAAAGCTGGATTTTCCAGATGATTTTTCCATTTCTGGAGATTCAAGTTGAATTTCTAGATCTTCACCATATTTTGGACAGTTCTTATTCGTTCTCATGTGCCCAGCCTGGTTCATCAACAAAATAATTACAATAAAACTATATATTCAAAGAATGGAGCAAAACTTTCACGAAACTAAATATACCCTTCTATTTTAAATTAATTGATATCTTTTTATCTATTAAGTTAAAAAATATAGATTTCTTTTGGTTTTTTGATCATGCTTTGTCTTCAAAACACACTTGCGAAGTTACAATTTAACTTTACATGTACAGAAATGATTTTAAAAATACTTTTTGTAAAATAAAAGGTTATCAAAAGCATTAAACCTTAAGCAGCATGTGTCAAAAACTAATTTTAAAGGCTAAATAGGCTGTAAACAACTCAAGATACATACCTTACCACATGCTCCACAAACAAAAGTTTCCCTTGATGGTTTTTTCTCCTTAAACACCTGGTTCTTCAGACATAAATCAAATATAATTTCAGGAGGCAGAATAAAATTTAAAAACATTATTACAATCTTCCTAAAAGAATGCGAAAGCAAAACTCACAAACACATACATAGATCAACAAGCTTTTAGCACATCAGCAATATACACAATAGTGTATTGCATTTCTGAACATGCATCAAGAAGACTCTTTCCATGTAGGTTTAATTACTCATTTGGTCCCTATAGTTACAAAAACTATCTCTTCTAGTCCCTATACTTAAAAAATTCCCTTTTAGCCACTAAACATGTCCTTGACATAGGGACTAAAAGGGATTAAAATGATATGTGTAAAGACTAACAGGAGATGCTTTTACGTATAGGGACTGAAAAACAAGTTTTGTAACTTTAGGGATCAAATGGGTAATTTGGTCCCTACAGTTACAAAAACTATCTCTTCTAGTCCCTATACTTAAAAAGTTCCCTTTTAGCCACTAAACATGCCCTCACCATAGGGACTAAAAGGTATTAAAATGATATGAGTAAAGACTAAAAGGAGATGCTTTTATGTATAGGGACTGAAAAAAAGTTTTGTAACTTTAGGGATCAAATGGGTAATTAAACCTTTCATGTATTTAGTTCCACTCTAGCAATTACTGTAAATACTTATAAACAGTTCCAGACAAGAAGGACGGTCCTAATTTCTCCATCATTCAATGGAATGAAATGCAATTACTACTATATACACTTTGGACCTGACCTTAATGGTCAAATTCCCTTTATATCAGTGGCCTTAGGTTGATCCAAGGTTGTCAAAATCAAGATCTTGTGTAACTTTTGGAAGGGGAGGCTTGCCAAATAAATCCATAATTAACATTTAATTAAAATCCAATTGAAAATACATGTGGCAGTTACAAACTCAAATTAAAGCTAGAATTCAAAATATAACTAACTAATGTATCTTAGTGCCCGAAGACTGTTCCAGATTTAAACCTATGACCAACCGGTTATTAAAGCATAACTTTTGAAACACACCATTCCACTTTTGAAACCCTGTTTTATTTTAAAACTAACCTGAGATCCGCCATTCCCACTTCTCAACATCGTATTTTCTAAAAACGCAGCCCTTCCTCCCTTTATTTCTCACTTGACCCAATCTCCTTCAACCCCATGTGCATCTCTTTCCTTCTCATTCTCCCCATTCCTTCTCCTTTTTGTTTCAAAACTCACAAGTTCCTTATAGCCTTGTAGCACCCACGCATGGGAAATTGATTGGAGTTAAAGGGAACAGGACCCATCTCTTTAAAATTCTCTACTTGAGCTCTTTTAGGTAAACCCATAATCCATAAGGGTAGATGATAAATTTATAGCATAGATTAGTACTTAGTAATAGGTTGTGTGTGAGGTGTTGGAAATTTAATTATTGAGTTCCTCAAAACCCTAGTCATTTTAATTTGGGGATTTTGTCTAATCTCTTGATCTTAAATCCTAGATTCCTTGAAAAATATGGCGGTTGCTCCTCCCAATGGCATTGGAAGAGTTCAATTTGGTTCTCTTTGGTTGTGAGTTGCCAACCTATTTAGTGGCACTTTTAATTGTTTTTAGGAGAAGCAAGTAAATTTCTATTAGAGCATGTAAGTGCTGTTAGCTTTTGCAAACAGCACTCCTTTGTAAATAAGCTTTAGTTAGTAATTACCAAGGCTGTAGTTAGTAGTTAGTCTTTTATGTACTCTACACAGTTGTAAGTACAGCTGTCAGTTCCTAGTTATGTTTCATCAAGTTAGTGGTAAGAGGTTATAAATACCTCATGTGTACAGCTTTGTAACTACTTGTCATTCTTTCGAAATAAAAGAAATTCAGTTACTGCTCATCTCTCTCTTTCTCTCTTTCATTCATTTTACCTAACATGGTATCAAGAGCAAAATTTTTGCACTGATCATGCAGTGCATGTTCAATCTCACAAGTTCTGTTCAGATTTCCTGTTCGTTCCAGTCTTGTTCTTGATTGGATTTTCTTTACTGTTCACGTGTATCTGATTTACGATTGCAAACTTCATTGCGCTTGCTCCTGTTCATCCGTATGAGTTCGATCGGTTTCGTCTGAGCTAGGGATCTTTCTTTCGATGTTGTCTGTGCTGATTGAAGCTGGTTTGGACTCCTTTATATGTTTGTTACTGTTCAACGTCTATTCCTCTCTGTTCGCGATATTATTTGGCTCGTGATTGTTCCTATTCATGCTTCTGTTTGCGTTCGGTCTCAATTGGGCTTCGATTTCTCATTTTGCACATCTCTGTGCTGCTAGGAGTTAATTTTGGTTGATTTTCTGTTTAGAATTGCGTTTTACTAAATCTGTTTGGCTCACTTCTGTTCGCTGATCTCTCGCTTCTTGCTCGTGATTTGGTCTACTTTGCTTATTTTTTTTCTATGGCTTCCGCTTCCGTTCCTTTAGGTTTAGGTTCACATTCCTTTCCAAATATCATTGCTGAAAAGCTTGATGATTCCAATTATCTCCATTGGAGACAACATGCGGAACCTGTGTTGAAGGCTCACAAGCTTCAGCGCTTAGTGGTTAATCCGGTTATTCCTCCTCGATATCTGAGAGAGGACAGTTCTGATCGAGTCAATCCTCAATATGGGGCTTGGGAAGTTTAGGACCAAATCTTACTTGTTTGGCTCCAATCTACACTTTCCAGGTCTGTTCTTTCTCGCGTTCTTGGATCCAATCATTCCTATCAAGCCTGGGAAAAGATCCATGAACACTTCAGTCTTCATACTAAATCCAGGGCTAGACAATTAAGAACTTCCATGCGTGCAGTATCACTTTCTGGCAGGTCTATGGATGAATATCTGTGAAAAATTAAAGGATTTGTGGATGAGCTTGCTGGTGTAGGTGTTCCAATTCGTCATGAGGAGTATGTTGATGCTATTTTGGAAGGACTTCCTTCAGACTATGCATTTGTTATTGCTGTTATTGAAGGCAAGAAAAGAACTACATCAATTGCTGAAATTGAAGCCTTGTTATATGGTCATGAGACACGTATAAATCGTTACAATAAAGAAACTCAGCTGTTGAGTTCTCCTTCCTTGATACTCACCTACCAATTCACATAAGGGTGGTAATTCTGGGATTTCAGAGGAACAAATAATCATGGCCGTGGCAGTACAGGAGCTGGTAGAGGACGTGGCAGTTAGGGATGAAAATAGGCCAGACTACCTATCAGGGACCTTTGGCTTGACCTAGCTTGTTTATTATAAAGACCAGGCTTAGGCTTTTTGAAAAGCCTATTTAAATGAAAAGGTCGGGCTCAAGTTTTACAAAAAGCCTGTTAGGCCTGTCAGGCTAGCCTATATATATATAGATATAGATAGATATTAAAATTAAAAAGATATAAATAAATCTTTTTTTAAAAAAATAAAATAAGATAAGATAAAATCTAAATAGCCTATCTTACTTAAAAGATCAACATCAACATCAACAGCACCTTTAACCCAAATTAATTGGGGTCGGTGGTAGATGAACCCAATGATAAATCGAAAATAGAGCAAAAGAGAGAAACAGAGTTAAAATAAAAGAATGGTGAGAGGAGAAGAGAAAAGAAGATGAAAAGAATTAAAACAGGGAACAACTGGAACATAGAACTACTAAGGGGTTTAACCCTCCATCAGACTTATAGCTTTTCTCCACTCCGTCCTAAGACATACCATCCGCCAATCTAAATCTCACTTCATTAGGTCTTGTTTAACTACCTTTCCCCAGGTAAGTTTTGGTCGACCTCTACCTCTCTTTGTATCTAGCTCTTGGTAACATACTA
>PYAF01004066.1:105946-130645 GCA_007407185.1 Glycine tomentella | reverse complement strand
GATACCTTTCGTCGAATATCCTCATTTCTTATCTTATCCATCTTCGTATATCCGCACATCCACCTTAACATCCTCATTTCTGCTACCCCTATTTTATGCTCATGTTGCCTATGTGCTGGCCAGCATTCCGCTCCATAAAGCATTGCCGGTCTAACAACTGTTCTATAGAATTTTCCTTTTAGCTTAAGAGGAATCTTGCAGTCACACAAAAGCTCCGATGCACTCCGCCATTTCATCCACCCTGCTCTAATTCTATGACTTACATCCTCATCGATCTCCCCACCTTTTTGCAACATTGATCCCAAATATCTAAAAACGTCTTTCTTGGGTACCTCTTGCCCAAATAGATGCACTGTGTCTTGATCACCGTCTTTAATCCTCGAAAACTCACACTTCATATATTCCGTCTTGCTCCTACTTACCTTGAATCCTTTAGACTCCAAAGTGCTTCTCCACAGTTCCAATTTTCTATTAATGCCATCTTTGGTCTCATCAATAAGTACGACATCATCTGCAAAGAGCATACACCACGGCACTTCTTCTTGAATATCTTTCGTTAGTTCATCCATCACTAAGGCAAAGAGATAAGGACTAAGAGCTGAACCTTGATGGACACCGACCGTGATAGGGAAATACCTTGATGTTCCATTACAAGCTTTCACACATGTGGTAGCCCCATCATACATATCTTTGATTACATTAATATACTTTAATGCTACCTTTTTCTTCTCAAGAGTCCACCATAAGACTTCCCGTGGGACTCTATCATATGCTTTCTCGAGATCTATGAACACCATATATAGGTCTTTTTTCCTTTCTCTATACCTTTCCATCAATTGTCTCATCAGGAAAATAGCTTCCACTTATCTTACTTAAAAGATAAAATATAAAATAGGAAATTTGAAATCTTTGTAGTAGGTTTGTAAAAAAGCATATATATATATATATTAAAACTAAAAATATAAATCAATCTTTAATTGAGTTTGTTGTGATTAGTGAATTTTAATCTCATATTAGAGTGCTCTAATTAATTTTAATTTTTTTCACGCACAAATTAAAAGGGAAGTATGTCAATATGTGTATTTATTTATATTAAATTAAAAAAAGTATTATGCGAATTCTCGAAGTTTCACTAATATATAATATTTATTGTAAAATAGGCTTTTTAATAAGCTCGTAGGCCAAGCCAGGCTTTTAAATAGGCTAGGCCAAACCTAAAAAAAAAAGCCTATAACAGATAAATAGACTAGGCTAGGCTTGATGTTTTTAAGTAAGGCCAAGGCCAAGGCCAGGCCTAACCAAGCCTGGCCTGGCCTGACCTATTTCCATCCCTAGTACTGGCAGTGACAAATTTGCCAACTTTCAGTGCCAAATTTGTCTTAAATATGGACACACTGCAAATGTGTGTCATTTCAGGACTGATACACACTTTCAGCCTCATGAATCTTTAGTGTTTTTTGATCCTGCCACTTCTTAGCCTATTCCTTATAATCTTGGTTCATCCAGATTTGATCATACAGATCCTTCTAACACTTGGGTTAATCCTAATTTGAAATCTGCAACCTCTGTTCCTAATCAGCCCAGTGCTATGCTTACAAATACTGTCTCTCTTGGGTTTGGTGCTGATCACTCCTCATGGATTCCAGATTCTTCCATGTCACTGGAGAATCTCAGCATATCAAACAGTTTAATCACTTTGATGGGCCTGATCAAATATTCATTGATAATGGTGAAGGATTAGGTATCTATGGTGCTGGTACCTCTTCTTTTATTTCTCCTAATAATAGTCACTTCACCTTTAAATTACAAAAAATACTTCATGTTCCTTCCATCTCAAAAAATTTGTTAAGTGTCAGTAAATTTGCCAAGGATAATTCTGTTTTCTTTGAATTTCATCTTCAAGTTTGTCTTGTAAAATCTCAGGAAACAAGTGAAATCTTGCTTCAAGGTTCAGTTGGAGCTGATGGTCTCTATTGCTTTCATAATCTCAAGCTTCAGGATATTTCTCCTCAGCTTTTATCCACTTCTGCTGATTCCTCAAAACATATAAATTCTGATTTTTCCTTGTAGCTGCAATGTTTGGCACAATAGATTAGGCCATCCCAATAGTCATGTAATGAGACTTGTTCTCAAACATTGTAATATTTCACAGTCTAATAAAAATATCCCAGATTTTTGTGCATCCTGTTGTATGGGTAAATCTCATAGGTTACCCTCCTCTCCCTCCATTACCACTTATTCTCCTTTAGAACTTATATTTACTGATTTGTGGGGACCTTCTAATTTAACCTCCTTTGCTAGATATAAGTACTATGTGTCTTTCATTGATGCCTTTTCCAAATTTACTTGGATTTTCCCCATAAAAACTAAAGCTGAAACCATCTCTGGTTTTCAGGCTTTCAAAACTCATGCAACTTAGCACCAAAATAAAAAATGTCCAATCTATTTTTTTTGGGGGGGGGGGGGGGGGGGGGGGGGGTGAATACATGCCTTTTTCTACTCTTTTATCATCCTATGGTATTTCTCATAGACTTATATGTCCTCACACTCATCATCAAAATGGTGCGGTTGAAAGAAAACATAGACACATAGTGGATTTGGGTCTTACCTTACTGCATCATGCTTTATTACCCTAGCAGTTTCGGGATTATGCTTTCAGTACAGCTGTCTATCTGATAAATAGGCTTCCTACTGTCTCTCTCAACTTTGACATTCCTTTTACCACTCTTTTTCACAAGGGTCCTGATTTTAGGTTCCTTAGAACCTTTGGTTGTTCTTGCTTTCCTCTTCTAAAACCTTACAATACTCATAAGCTGAATTTCATGTCACAAGAGTGTCTTTTTTTAGGGTACTCCAATTCTCATAAGGGCTACAAATGTTTGTCTCCTTCTGGTAGAATTTACATTTCTAAGGATGTTTTGTTCAATGAGGGAAGGTTTCCTTATTCTGAAATGTTTTCAAAAGATTCTAGTCTTGAAAAACACTTTGATTCATATTTCAATCTAAATCCAAATTTATCTCCACCTGCTGACTTGCCTACTTCTATAGTCTCAGCCCTCCTTATCTCTTTCTATTCCTGCTCCCAGTGTTCCTCCTGGGTTCTCTCCTATTTCTGGTATTAATCCTACTATTTTTCCATCTATTTCTCAACCTGTCACCACTGTTGAGTCTGAGTCTACACAATATAGTGCCTCTGAAAACATTGTTGTGACTGATTCCTCTTCTGAATCTGCTTCTGTACCTAGTTCTATTCCTGCTAGCACTCATCCCATGCAAACTAGGTCCAAATCTGGTCTTCATAATCCTAGATTACATCCTTCCCTGTTTCTTGTTCATTCTGAACCAAAAAATGTGAAACAGGCATTGGCAGATTCAACCTGGCTTGCTGCCATGAAACAAGAATATGATGCTTTGTTGAAAAATAATACATGAGAGTTAGTTGTTCTACCTGCTAACAGGAAAGCTGTTGGGTGCAAGTGGGTTTTCAGGCTTAAAGAAAATGCTAATGGTTCTATTAATAAATTTAAAGCCAGGTTAGTTGCTAAGGGCTTCCATCAAGTGCAGGGTTTTGATTTTCATGAAACTTTCTCACCCGTAATCAAACTTGTAACCATAAGAATTGTTCTCACTCTTGCTCCTTCTCATGGGTGGGAGTTATTTCAACTTGATGTAAACAATGCCTTCCTAAATGGTTTCCTTGAAGAATCTGTATACATGACACAGCCACTAGGTTTTGAAAATGCAAATAAAACCTTGGTCTGCAAGCTTAACAAGGCACTGTATGGGTTAAAGCAAGCTCCAAGGCAGTGGTTTGACAGATTAAAGTCCACTCTACTTCAGTTTGGGTTCACAGGGATTAAATGTGATTCTTCTCTTTTCATTTACACCCATCAGTCACATACTGTTTATCTACTGGTTTATGTAGATGACATTATAATTACTGGAAGCTCCGAAGTTCTAATTCAGCAGCTCACCACTAGGCTAAATCATGTGTTTTCACTCAAGCAGCTTGGACATTTGGATTATTTCTTGGGTATTGAGGTTAAGCATTTGTCCAATAGCTCTATTGTCATGACCCAAAGCAAATACATTAGAGATTTGCTACATAAAACCAACATGGCAGAAGCTCACTCCATCTCTTTTCCCATGGTTTCTAACTGTAAGCTATCTAAACATGGTGCTGATATATTTTCTGATCCTACTTTGTTTAGGTCAGTGGTGGGTGCATTGCAATATGCTACTCTCACCAAACCAGAAATCAGTTTTGCAGTAAATAAGGTTTGTCAGTTTATGGCTGTTCCTCTTGAGTCTCATTGGGCAGCAATTAAGAGGATTTTAAGGTATCTTAAAGGAACTATGGGTCATGGACTTCTGTTCAAATCTGTTGATGTCAGCCAGCCTCTAGCTCTTCATGCCTTTTGTGATGCTGACTGGGCATCTGATGTTGATGACAGAAGATCTACTTCAGGTTCTGCTGTTTTCCTTGGCTCCAATTTAATTTCTTGGTGGTCTCGCAAGCAGAAAGTTACAGCAAGGTCTAGCACTGAAGCTGAATATAGAAGCTTAGCTCAAACTTCCACTGAATTGACCTGGATTCATGCTCATCTCACTGAGTTAAAAGTCTCTTTCACCACTCCTACTATTTTTTGTGACAATCAAAGTGTCGTTCTATTGCTCACAATCCAGTGTTTCATAGCCGCACCAAGCATATGGAAATAGATGTTTTCTTTGTTAGAGAGAAAATTCTGGCCAAGCAGCTGTCTATTGTGCATATTCCTGCTTTGGATCAATGGGCAGATGTTCTTACCAAGCCACTTTATCCTTCCAGATTTGATTTTCTCATGAACAAACTCAATGTGAAAAATGTTTCTTCTGAAAATTTTCCCCTGTGAGTTTGAGGGGGGATATTAGAGCATGTAAGTGCTGTTAGTTTTTGCTAACAGCACTCCTTTGTAAATAAGCTGTAGTTAGTAATTACCAAGGCTGTAGTTAGTAGTTAGTCTTTTATGTACTCTGCACAGCTGTAAGTCTTTTATGTACTCTGCACAGTTGTAAGTACAGCTGTCAATTCCTAATTATGTTTCATCAAGTTAGTGGTAAGAGGTTATAAATATCTCATGTGTACAGCTTTGTAACTACTTTTCATTCTTTTGAAATAAAAGAAATTTAGTTACTGTTCATCTCTCCCTCTCTCTTTCGTTCATTTTACCTAACAATTTCAAAATCAGCTATTTTGGTGATTTTGATTTCTACGAGTACTTGAGAATGAAGTATAATATTATTTTTCTGGGTTGGACTTGATTCTTTGTGATCCTTAATGGTTTGATGATGCTTTTTAAATGTAAAATTGGTTTCTCATTGTGGGTTTTGTGATTGATTTCCGTTTGCTACAATGAAGAGATAATGTAGCCTATAGGTCAAATACTCACAGTATATATGTTTTCTGTTTGTTACAACGAAGAAATAATGTAGCCTCTAGGTTGAATACTCATAGTATATATATTTTGTTTGCTGCAACGAAGAGATAATGTAGCCTTTGGGTTGAATACTCATAGTATGTGTGTGTGTGTGTATTCTATTTCCTATAACGAAGAGATAATGTAGCTAATGGATTAAATACTCATAGTTTCTATATTAACTGTTCGCTACAGTGAAAGGATAATGTGGTCTATGTGCACATAATAGAATGAAAGTTCAAGGAAAGTTTGTTATTCTTGAATTATGCTTTTAATTATATTTTCTAATGAATGCTTGAAGGAGTAATTACTGATTGTCAAATGTCAGTTATGTTGTATAGCATTAATCTATTGGATTAAGGCTTTTGTTTGTCATTTTGTATTGATGTAGTTAATGTGTAAACCACTATGAGTATGTATTGCGTATGTCATAGACAAATTCTATTCTTCATATGATTATATTTTTATTTCATGGATTTCCTAAGAGAATAAAAAAAATCAGTTTTACAAAGTGGACTGGGTTGTATTTCACTTTGATTAAATTGTTATCTTAAGCTTTTATTTAAATGTAAAAACTTGTGCCATGTTTGCTTTCTCCTTCCTGTCTACTATGTTTATCATGCTCTCACTAAGTCTTCATGACTTATCCCATAAATTTCTTTTCCCCTCCGATTACGGGTGGTTGAGTAGCAGACTTGGGGTTTGTTAATCTACAAAAGGAATTTTGTTCATCTTTTCAGAAGGTGTCAAGTGCATATGATGAAGAGTCTACTTTTATTGGTATCTCCAATATAATGCAGCTATAGGGCTAGACATGGACAATATCTTTGTTTTGAGTCCTATGTGATCCTACCATATGGACATGAATAGTGAGCTATGTGTATGTCAAGGGCATGAGTTGTGATGTGTGGTTTTGGCACTTGATTGTTGGGTTTGATATATATATATATATAGTTTGTATGTCACAGGTGGTGAATCAAGATATGGATTGTTCTATTTATAGGGGAGACTCTGCCGGATTTTTGATAGTCCCCTTTGTTATCTTTTATTTGTGTCTTGATATAGTATTACCATCAATAATAGAGTTTGAGAGAGAGCGAAAAAGGAAGAAAAGAGATAGAAGATATTGTTATTGATTCAAAGTGAAAAGTTGGTTACAACTGATTTTGTTTCTCTATTTATATTGTTCATTCATATCAGCTTTGGGAGCAGATCCATAAGTATTTTCAAAAGCAAACACGTGCGAAATCTAGGATCCTTCGAACAGAACTCAGAACTACAATGCTTGAGCAAAAAACAATGTGTGAGTTTCTTCTGTGCATCAAATGCATAGTAGATACGCTTGGATCGTGTGGCGATCTTGCTCTTCTGCGTGAACCCCTTGACGCGGTTCTTGAAGGCCTACCAGAGGAGTACGGTTAAGTGATATCAGTGATTGAAAGTAACTTCAAACCACTTCTGATTGGAGAAGTAGAGGCACTGCTACTTGCACATGAGGCATGCATGAAAAAGTTTCAGAAGCGCTTTGCTGATTCACCTGGGATTAATGTTGCTCAAGGTTACAATTCATCCTCGAATAATTTCAATTCACAAAATCGATCCAATTATTCTGGAAATTGTGGTGGCTTCAATCGCTGTGGTGGCTACAGTCGTGGAGGCAATGATTCTGACTGTGGCAGTGGCTACAGTCATGGAAGCAGTGACTCTGGCCGTGGTGAAGGTTGTCATGGTGGAGGCAGAGGCCGTGGTCGTTATGCAAATTTTCAGTGCGAAGTTTGCTTCAAATTTGATCACAGCGGTGTATCATTTCCGCTATGATTTTGATTTTCAGCCAAACACATCTCTGACTCTGCTGGAACCGGTGTTTTAAGGCAATTCATCGAACGCCTTTGGTTCAGAACAAAATCAGGGAACTAATTCCCACAAAGACTTCCAACCTAGTGCAATGATGGTTAATTCTGAAAAACAAGATCCTAACTCTACTACTTGGATACCTAATTCTGCTACATCCTTCCATATAACTGGAGAGTCTCAAAACATAAAGCAGCTTAGTCCATTTGAGGGGCCAGACCAAATATACATTGGAAATGACCAAGGCCTTTCTATTAAATCTTCTGGTTCCACTAAGTTTACTTTGCCTATTAATCCTAGAGTCTCTCTATCCTTAAAACAATTATTACATGTACCTGCCATCACTAAAACCTTAATCAGTGTCAGCAAATTTTCTAAGGATAACATTGTTTTCTTTGAGTTTTATCCTAATCATTGTGCTGTGAAATCATAGGGAACCAATGAAGTCCTACTTCAAGGTTCACTGGGTCCTGATGGCCTCTACATGTTTCCACATCTTGCACTCAAAGACTCTGCCTCAGCCACCTGCTTACTTTCAAATTCCAGCGTTGATTCTGTTGTTACTTTTGTTTCTAGTAGTTCTAATACACAAATTTCTGATTCCATTGTAAATCCAGTTTCTGATGTTAAAACAGCACCTAGTACTAGCTCTCAAACTATATGACATCTTAGATTGGGCCATCCTAATGCTCATGTACTAAGGCTTGTGCTTAATCATTGTATTATATTTATATCCAGAGTTAATAAAACTATGTTTTGAATTCTGTGCTGCTTGTGTTTGTAAGTCACACAGACTATCATCTTCTCTGTCTCAAACTGTATATTCTGCTCCTCTTGAACTTATATACAGTGATTTGTGGGGACCATCTCATATTTCATCCTCAAATAATCTCTCGTATTATATAAGCTTTGTTGATGCCTATTCTAAGTTCACTTGGATCTATTTTCTTAAAAATAAGTCAGAAACATTTTGTCTTTCAGCAATTTAAAACCATGGCTGTTCTCCAATTTTTTACCAAAATTAAGAGTGTTCAAACAGATTGGGGAGGTGAATTTAGACCTCTTACCTCATTTCTTCAAACCCATGGGATCATTCACAGGCTAATTTGCCCTCACACACATCATCAAAATGGTGTTGTGGAGAGAAAACACAGGCATATCATGGAGTTAGGCCTCACTCTTCTTAAACAAGCTTCTCTCCCTTCAAAATTTTTGGATTTTGCCTTCCAAACTGCTGTTTATTTGATAAATAGACTCCCCACTGCCTCTCTTAAATTTCAAGTTCCTTATACTGTTTTGTTCAACAAGTCACCTAATTACAATTTTTTGAGAGCCAGAATAGATAAACTATAACAGTCTGTGTGCTGATCACGATCCTAGGATGGGTTGAGACAACTATTGTTGTGCTCACCCTTGTTATAATTCAAAACATGAGATAAAAAATATGTTTATAACACAAAACTAAAAGAAAAAGCAAAAAATCCACAAACTTTGGTACAGTCATGAAAGCACTTGTTGCTCTCTTTATAAACAGTCATACTGTTATAAAAAAAGAGAAGTGCTAAGAACACACTCCTTTAAACACACACTCTCTAACTGGTATCCAAAAGAGTATATTCATAGCATTTCTCTACAAAAAAATCAGTGTTTATATGTACTATTGCTTTTAAATAAACTCAGGATTTTTCTGAGGAAAAAAGAGTGATGATACAGATTAAATTTGATCACTTACCTTAATACCTTCTCCCATATTCAATTTGATTTTTTTATTGGGTATACTAATAGGTGTAATATCATTCTTCTTGACTTTATTGACCTTCAGTGATTTGCTTTTTTTAGCAGGAAAGTTTTCCTCCTGCCAAAAACGTGAATAAAATAATTAGGCCTCATTTATATGTAATTAATTATTTACATATTTATGATCAGATCTTCATATATATTGTGAAATAAGTGTTTTAAACAAGAGGCAAATGACAGGAGAGTGTGAATAAACTAATTATCATCTTACCGCCCTAAGATCTGTGATTGCATCCTCTTTCAAGTGATTAGTTCCATCTAATTGTAAAGTATTTGTTATTTGCTTAACTTGTTCAGCATTGTCAAAAGAAAATTTGGATAGCATCTTTGGTACCAATCTTACTTCTCCCACCATAACTTTAGCTTTCTTCTTTTTCTTCCTGTCAGCTTCATCATCTGGATAAATTATTGCAAACAAAAAGGTTAAATACGACAAGTAGCATCTTTGAGTTCAATTTCAAAATATTGATCCAATTAACAACTTATAGTCATTACATTAGAACAGCCCTAGCAGGATCTGGAAATAATACTTCAATAATCAATGAAATGTCATACCATCCATAAACAGCCTGCATAATTCAGCAGCCTCAGCTGCTTCATCTTCTATTTCCTCCTCTGCCTGAGCCAAAGTTGGGCGTCTTCTCATTTTAAGACCCTTAACACCATCTCCCTTATCACGTTTTAAGTCATTGGTACCCTCTTCTCCCTCTTCACACTCCTCAGCATCAAGTAAATTTTCCAGATCTCCAGCAAAAGAATCCAGATCACTATTCCCTTCTGAATCGCTCCCATTTTCATCACCATTTACAGCTGACAGACTTTGAACTTGTCGATCCCAAATCTCCTGGCATTTCTCTCTGGTCTGCTGCTGTAACTGAAGAAAGGACATTCGCTGGCCACGAGCATATTTGCTGATAGTTGTTGGATCAACCTTAACCCCAGATGTAGCTTGCTCACTTGAAAGTTTACGTATCATAGCAATGCGATGCCACCTAGTTTGTTTTGCAATGACTTCCTCGGGAACATTGAACTTAAGAAGAACCTGGATAAGACCATACTTGAGATTAAAAACAGGAACCCTAGGAATTACATATGCATTGCTATTCCATCATTATAATTGCACTGAGAAGTCAACTAGACACTAATAAGACAAACCAGCCAAATAGAGCTGTGGAAAATTAATTTGCTACTTAAGCAACTACCTATAAATGCGAGAGAAAACAAAACAAACTAGTGTTTGGAATAAAATCTGGACGAAATGAAAAAATAGTGAAAATAGAAACAAAGAGAATACCAATAAGCATATATCGCAGAGCCAAATTCAGTTTTCAATTGTAGCTCTGAGATTAATGAAAAGGATAAGGGAATGAAGGGCAACCAAAGCGGCGCTTGTCAAATACCTGTCTATTCATATTCAAGTAAATTAAAACTAGAATAATACATTGATGAAAATCAAATATCCCCAGCATTTTGAGACACTATTTATTTATATAGATATTCATTGAGAGATCAAAACATTTTGCTATGCAAATTTCATTTCTAAAGTTTACAAAACAAGATTCTCCACTAATATCAGCTTTATTTATACCAGAATTGAGTACAATATGCGATGAAAATTTTCACCTGCCAGAAAGTAAAGCCTTTTTTAAAGTCAAGCTCTATAGCTTACATAAATACATACAGTTCAGAATCAGAACAGATCGCCAAAATACCACACACCTCTCGTGCAGCATCCATGCTTAATCTACGTAGATCAGCATCTGTACCGGTAACAGTAGAACCTCCACGGTTAGCAGCTGCTTTCTTTTTCACCATTGCACTAGACACTGGTGCCTTTGGAGGTGCCCGAGCATAGCTAAAACCCATGCCACGACCAGATGGATCACCAACACCAGTAATTTCCATTCGTTCAATATTTTCCTTACCCTGTCAAAAAAAATTCCACCAAAAGGGGTGAAAACTCATGATTAATTTAGTCAACAACTAGAAAAAATAACATAGTTATTGCAGTGTAGTCTATGAAGCACCGATATTTTAATTTGCTTCACATATCCGTATCCAATACCGATACTCTTGGATACTTCACCGATACATGTCAGTGAAGTATCCAAACCCATGAAGCACTGATAATTCAATTTGGTTTACATATACAATACTGATCTTTGGATTCTTCACGGGTATGTATCAGTGAGGTATCCAAGCTTTTAAAGCATTTAATGAAAATCCAATACAACTACATCAAACACATTAGTGTATGTAAAATATAGAAACATAGAAACATTGTCCTTAATGAACCAAAAATAGAAATTGTTCTCTTTATGAATGATTTCAAGTAAGGAATGAGAATGATAATACTGTTCCTATATGTAAATATTTTGTTCTTAGTAACATCCAAGAAATATGTTTTTAAATTGGATTAGCTGAATTGCAAGTGTATATTTATATATTTATTTATTATGTTTTATGAATTTGTATATATTTCTAAATATGTATCCTACACATAACATATCCTATATATTTTTAAAATAATTGTATCATCGTATCAAATACATATCATATCTGATACTTGTATCATATCTATGCATCATAGGGTATATTAAATTTTCTTTACATTAAAAAGAAGATATAAATCATAATAATCCATATCTTCTAAAAACATAACTCCTATTATGAAAAGCAAAAAATAAATAAATAAACAGAGATGTAATACACATACAACAATTCATACAATAATTTGTGCAACATATTTTATGTCCATCTCTCTTCATGACATCATTTCTTACAAGAAGCAAACTTTTAATGTCCATCTCTCTTCATCACAGCCAATTAATTCTACACAGAGAAGCAAATTATCACTACAACAATTGTAATCAGATGCATGACTTCCATTGATGCATGTTTCTAAATTCAATTATAACACCTATTTACACTTGCATTCAAATTTTATTGGATTCATATGACACTCAAATGGAAGAATTGCAGCAATTCTAGGCAACTTGTGGATGCAGAACTAATATCTTTCTGGAAAAGTCACTTGCTTCAAGCAAATGTCAAGAAGCAAAACCATCTTATCAACATAACATAGCAGAAGAGGTCACCTTTGTAACATACTACAGTGAACTTCTATATTCTGATGCATTTTTCAAATTGCAAAATATAAATGAGAGGTCAAAAGATAGAAAGATAAGTTTTCTGCTTTTAAGGGATGGGGGAATAAAGGGGATAAGTCAAATGTTTATCCTTTTGCATTTGCACTTTTCTATTACATTTTAATGGCTTAATTGCATTTTTTAGTCCCTTTAGTTTGGACTCTGCAATTTTAGGCCATCAAGTTCTTTTCGGATCAATTAAGTTCATCTATTTTAAAAAATTAACAACGTGATGCCATTGAACTCAACTAAAGACCAAATTCTCATTATTTTTTATTCAAACATTTGAGGACTAATAATATATTTAAAGTTTAGAAGCCATAATTTAGTGAATTTATTTATAAAATTTGAAGAATTTTATATGATAGATTATAGATTATGATTTGAAGTGGGGAAATTTGAGATTTTTTTTTACTGATTTTGGGTGAAATTTGATGTTTTAGTTGGTGAGTTTTTGAATGAAAAGGTTTAAAATAATTTAATCAATTACTGAGTAGAAATTTAGAATTTGAGGATTTTGGTAGCAGAAAATTAATAGTAGAACCTAATTTGCTTCATTTGGCACAAGATTACACTCAGTCCAAACTAAGTGTAATTAAGTCTATTTTAAAGTATTCTTTGTTTATCAAAAAGTTTAAAAAATCTTAGAGGGCACACAATTCTCAAGCCTTGGCACAAGATTCTCAGTGAAAACAATAGCATGTTTTCAAGATTCAAGTTCTTGTATAAAATTATAAACAAGTGCAAATGTATGAAGGACCTACACAAGTCAGTAACTCATTCATGAAATTATACGTTACATCAGACAAGAATGCCTACAATGAGATCATCATATAGCAATCGGTTCATCCTTGACAATCAACTATGCTTTCTTTAATTTTTCCTGCCCTATTTTCCTTTTACATTTTAAACCCATTTTCAATTCTACCCTCAAAATAATCAAATGGACATATATAAACAAATTTTCAACACATAACCAGGATAGCTGCCAATGTCAAATAAACTCAAAATCAGCTTTAACATAGATCACCTGGCTTGTACAAGCAACAAAATTGCTACTCAAGTTCCAAGGAGTAATCTGCAGTTCCCTCTCGATGTGTGATGCAGCAGCCAATGCTATTGCTTCATCAGGAAGACGACTCATTGCAGATGAAATATTAGTGGGGTGTGTTTCAGTTATTCCTAAATGTTTTAGACGGTAGAGGCCAGCTTGCATGCTTCCATAAGCACAAACCTAAAACAATTTATAAAAATACAAGACAAAGAAGAAATCATATTAAATGAAGCAATATAACATATAGATCTTATAACAAATGAAAAAATAAAGCATAAGTACCCAAATTCTGGACAAAGCAAGTAATTCACTTTCAAAACACAAATGCATCCCAAACTAAGCAGCATGTTGATTATAGACCCTCAAACATACAAAATCATAAATATAATACAACGCGAGCATACAAAGCACATTGAGCATCCAATAAAATGCATTATTGTTTGGCTAAATTACTCCTTTGTCCCTCTTTGTATTTAATTTTAAGGGACCAAATTGAATCATTTAATCATAGAGGGACCAAATTGAACAAATTAAGTAAAAAGAGGGACCAAAAGAGTAATTTAGCCTGGCTGTTTTTTCAAGCCTCATTTTTTCAACAAACCAAAAGCACAACATCAGGTATTAGGGTTGAGTTAGGCCCAAACCCACATTCTAAAATAGTATCAAAGTCTATCCTAGATCCATTAATAGGTCACCCACCATATTATCCACGCACCAAGCCCAAACGTGCTAGCATGAGGGGGTGTATTGGGAAAACCTCAGTCCCACATTGGCTAAGAGATAAGGCCAAGAATGAGTATATAAGTGAGGGGAAACCCTCAACCCATGAGCTAACTTTTGGGGTTGAGTTAGACCCAAACCCACATTCTAAGAGAACCAAAAAGAACTTTACAAATCATGCAGTTGAGGGGTTGAGTTTTACAATGCAAGTTCCAAACCTCCATTGCAAGTTTTAAAGATGATTTATTTTTCTATTAATAGTGCATTTCAACAGAATGACATGTTTTAATTTATAAATGAAAAAACTGAATGTCATGTGATATAACTTACAAGCTCTGGTGTAACCATTTTTCTCAATTCATCCTCTGACCAAATGCGAAAATTTCGCTTTTTAACCAAAATTGACTGTCCATTTGCTCCCCTCTGTAGTAATAGATATTGAATGAAACATTCAGGTATATACAGCAAACTTAATCAGAAAAAAAAAAAAAAAAAACAGGTTGTAATTCCAATATAAAATTGTCTTGCCAAAATTTTTATTTTTCTCTCTTGGAAAATAAACGGCTAGTTTGGTTTGAGAATTTTTTTTCCATTTTCATTCCCTATTTTCAAAATAATTACAAAATCTTCACCTTGTTTTTACTTTATTTCCTGTTTTCAAAAATCTATACAGAAAACAATACAAACAAGAATTTTGTTATTTTCACTGTTTCCTATGTAAATCTTTGAAAACAATAAACACAGTGAAAACAATGTCACTTTTTTTGTAATTATTTGTGAAAAGCAGGGAATGAAAACAGAAGACATTTTCATAAACCAAACAAGCCCTAAGGAATTCTATTCAGCATCCATTTCTTATAAATTGCTTGGGTGGCAAGCTTTGTGACTCTCTTATACCTGTAAATTGGCATATTCCTTGATTTTCTTACGGAATGACGCTTCTGACTGGAAAGGAAACTGTGAGAGAAACTCATCAACACGGATATACGGAGGCAAATGCCGCTTCTCTGCTGCTTGGAATTCACGGCACATGTGTACCAATAGCCTGTTCATCATGTAAGTCTGAAGATTTTTACTTCCAGGTGATAATACCTCCATGAGAGGCTCCTGCAAAGAATATTTAAAAATTATTAGCACACATCAAAATTATAAATTGCACTATTTTTTCCTGCCATTGTCAAATTTCAGAGACATAGCTTCGGAATTTGGTAGGCAAATTGCATATTCTTAAATTCTTTAGAATGTGAGTTTGGGCCTAACTCAACCCCAAAAACTAGCTCAAGGAGTGAAGGTTGCCCCTCACTTATATACTCTATTTTGGCTTTATCTTTAGCCGATGCGGGACTTGGATTTTTCCCAATACATATGAAACAAGGAAAAGTCATTCATCTCCACTGCTTCAGTCCATTGAAACAAAGGACCAGGAGCATGGATCGAACGCAACACTGAACAAATCTAAAGGAAAGGAAATCTATATTGATAGCTGGGAATCCTCACCAAGAAGCGATGATTGTGGGCTCAAGGAAGTGGCTGTTTGGGAGGATAGACCCATGTTTCAACATCAAATAGATGGTGCTTCAGCAAGTAAAACAACAGATGATTGGAGGGGTGAACCCCTAAATGATTGGGACTTGGCAGAAATGTTGGGCATTAGATGCAGTAAACAACAACAAATGATGGACAGTATGCTGGTGATGGAGGCAAGAGATGAAAAGGAGATTGCGAGGCTGGGTTATAATCAGGTTGATCGATGAATATTCTTTCCTAGAATATTAGAGGCTTGGGGAGGGAAGTTAAGTGGGCTTCTATTAGGAAGCTAATTAATAGTCAAGGGGTGGATATGGTGTGCATTCAAGAAACAAAGAAGGAGGTGATAGATAAAAAATTATGTCAAGCATTGTGGGGTGATTGTGAAGACAGCTGGAGTTTAACCCAACTTGTAACAGAGCATGAGGATTGCTGTGTATTTGGAATAAGGCTAAGTTTCTAATAGAGAAGAAGGTGATAGGAAATGGATTTATCTACTTAGAAGGTGTATGGACTGAAGATAATGAAAGGTTACCGTGGTAAATGCATACTCACCATGTGAGACAACACAAAAAAAATGTATGTGGGCAGAGATTAAGCAACGTAGACAACCGGGGTGTAGGGGTCCTTGGTGTATTATAGGTGACTTTAATAATGTGAGGAGACAGTCGGAAAGAGTTGGTATTTGTCAGCGCAGTCAAGATGAAGGTATCATCAAGGACTTCAATGATTGGATCGCTGATTTGGAGGTTGAAGATGTTCCATGCATTGGGCGTAAGTTCACCTGGTTCAGACCTAATGGATCAGCAAAAAGCAGATTAGATAGGGCCCTTACATCTATTGAGTGGACTACTAAATGGCAAGGCACCTCTCAAAGGATTCTGGACCACAATTTCTCTGACCATTGCCCTTTAATACTTAATGCTTCTACTGTGGATTGGGGCCCGAAACCGTTCCGGGTTCTAGACTGTTGGTTTGGTGACACAACCTTCAGAAAAGTTGTTATAGACAGCAGGAAATCAACAACAGTGGTGGGCTGGGGTGGTTATGCATTGAAAGAAAAACTTAAAGTATTAAAGCAGACCCTTAAAGTCTGGAACAAGCAACACTTCAGGGTCATCCAACAAAACATTAAAAGAATTGAGGCAGATATGAATCAATTGGAGAAGGACAGTGAAGAGAGGCAGCTGAATGATGATGAACTGAAAAGGAGGAAACATTTACAGGAGGAGTTATGGGCTGCATCACAATCTTATGCGTCATTGCTTCGACAAAAGGCTAGATCGAGATGGGCTTGCTTCGACAAAAGGCTAGATCGAGATGGGCTAAAGAAGGTGACTGTAATTCCAGATTTTTTCACAGAATTGTCAACTGGAAGCGGAGATCTAACCTGATAAAAGGGATAATGGATGGAGGCTGCTGGGTGGATGAACCCAGAAGTGTTAAAGAGGCAATCAGAATCTCGTTTCCAAAGGAGATTTGAAGAACCTGTGTGCGAGAGGCCTAATCTAGATGGGGTTAAATTCAGAATGTTAGACCAGTAACAAAATAATTTACTGGTGGCACGTTTTGAGGCCAAGGAAGTAAGAGATGCTGTTTGGGAATGTGGGAGTGAGAAGAGTCCTGGTCCGAACGGCTTTAATTTTAAATTCATCAAAGAATTTTGGGAGATCATTAAACCTGATTTCTTGAGATTTCTGGATGAGTTCTATGTGAATGGGATTTTTCCTACGGGTGGCAATGCTTTGTTTCTAGTGTTGATTCCTAAAGTTCATGATCCGCAGGGCCTTAACGACTATAGACCTATTTCTCTTATTGGATGTGCATATAAGATCGTTGCTAAGATACTATCATCTAGGTTTATTAGAGCATGTAAGTGTTGTTAGCTTTAGCTAACAGCACTCCTTTGTAAATAAGCTGTAGTTAGTAATTAGCAAGGTGTAGTTAGTAGTTAGCCTTTCATTTTGCACACCTGTATGTTCACTGAAGCTACAATGCACAGCTGTCAGTTTTCCTCTACTTAGTGGTGAGAGGTTATAAATACCTAACATGCACAGTTTTGTAACTGATTCAATTTCATTCTTTCTAAATAAAAGAAGTTCGTTACTGTTCATCTCTCTCTCTTTCTCTCGTTCAATTTCTCTTACATGGTATCAAGAGCTAAATTTTTGCACTGATCGTGCAGTGCATTTTGGTCCTTCATTCCATTCTGTTTCTGCTTGGATTGTGCTTCCTTCATAATCGTGTCACTGTTCATATGCGTCACTGTTCATGCGCGTTACTGTTCATACGTGTTACTGTTCACTTCGCGATTTCTTTTTTATCACGGTGCTCCTGTTCACTTGAGAGCCTCCGATTGATCCTGTTCTTGCTAGGGTTTTCCTTTTCGGCTATTTCTGTGCTGGTTAGTGTTGGTTTCGGCACTTTTTCCCGTTTGTTACTGTTCAACATCATTTTCCTTTTGTTCACGGCAAAACTTGCATTGTGAATGTTCCTGTTCATGCTTTGGCTTGTTTTTGGTCTCGATTGGGCTTGGACTTCTCCTTTCGCAGCTGTCTGTGCAGTTTGCTGTTGATTTTAGTTGTTTTGCTGTCCATAATCACGTTTTGCTGCTGTTTGGCTCAGTTGTGTTCGCTGCCTCTGGTTTTTCCTTACTTGTGGCTCTGTTTGTGTTGCTTGTTTTTCTATGGCTTCTGCTTCCGCTCCGTCAGGTTTGGGTTCACATTCCTTTCCAACTACAATTGCTGAAAATCTTGATGACTCCAACTATCTGCATTGGCGTCAACATGTGGAACCTGTGTTGAAAGCTCATAAGCTTCAACGTTTTGTTGTTAATCCGGTAATTCCTCCGAGATATCTGATTGAGGAAGATAGTATTGCTGATCGAGTCAATCCTCAATATGAGGCTTGGGAAGTATAGGACCAAACCTTACTTGTTTGGCTCCAATCTACACTTTCCAAATCTGTTCTTTCTCGAGTTCTTGGATCCACTCATTCCTATCAAGTCTGGGAAAAGATCCATGAACACTTCAGTCTTCATACTAAATCCAGGGCTAGACAATTGAGAACTGCCATGCGTGCAGTATCACTTTCTGACAAGTCTATGGATGAGTATCTGAGAAAAATTAAAGGATTTGTGGATGAGCTTGCTGGTGTAGGTGTTCCAGTTCGTTATGAGGAATATGTTGATGCTATTTTGGAAGGACTTCCTTCAGACTATGCATCTGTTATTGCTGTTATTGAAGGCAAGAAAAAAACTCCATCAATTGCTGAAATTGAAGCTTTGTTATATGGTCATGAGACACGCATAAATCGTTACAATAAAGAAACTCGGCTGTTGAGTTCTCCTTCCTTGAACTATACTCAAGGATACTCAACTCGTGGTAATTCTGGGAATTTCAGAGGAGCAAATAATCATGGCCGTGGCAGTACAGCTGGTAGAGGACGTGGCAGTGGCAAATTTGCCAATTTTCAGTGCCAAATTTGTCTTAAATATGGACACACTGCAAATGTGTATCATTTCAGAACTGATACACACTTTCAGCCTATTCCTTATAATCTTGGTTCATCCAGATTTGATCATACAAGGCCTTCTAACACTTGGGTTAATCCTAATTTGAAATCTGCAACCTCTGTTCCTAATCAGCCCAGTGCTATGCTTAAAAACACTGTCTCTCCTGGACCTGGTGCTGATCACTCCTCCTGGATTCCAGATTCTGGAGCTAGATTTCATGTCACTGGAGATCCTCAGCATATAAAACAGTTTAATCACTTTGATGGGCCTGATCAAATTTTCATTGGTAATGGTGAAGGATTAGGTATCTATGGTGCTGGTACCTTTTCTTTTATTTCTCCTACTAATAGTCACTTCACCTTTAAATTACAAAAATTACTTCATGTTCCTTCCATCTCAAAAAATTTGTTAAGTGTTAGTAATTTTGCCAAGGATAATTCTGTTTTCTTTGAATTTCATCCTCATGTTTGTCTTGTTAAATCTCAGGAAACAAGTGAAATCTTGCTCCAAGGTTCAGTTGGAGCTGATGGTCTCTATTGCTTTCATAATCTCAAGCTTCAGGATATTTCTCCTCAGCTTTTATCCATTTCTGCTGATTCCTCAAAACATACAAATTCTGATTTTTCCTTTCCCTGTAACAGCAATGTTTGGCACAATAGGTTAGGCCATCCCAACAGTCATGTAATGAGACTTGTTCTCAACCATTGTAATATTTCACAGTCTTTTAGAGAGAAAAGAAAGAAAAACAGAGAAAGAAAATAATTCTGATCTTATTGCAGTGATTAAGAAAAGTTGAATAGTGTCAGTTACAAGAGAGGTTTTATAACCTCTGAATCAATCTTACAGAAGACGCTATCTTCCTAACTGATGCCACGTGTACAGAAAATAGAGGTGCTGTTAGCAAAAGCTAACTAGCACATACAATATGTATTTTTGCTAAATACCACTCTAATATCCCCCTCAAACTCAAGGTGAAGAGTTTTCAGAAGAAACACTCTTTACATTGAGTTTGCTCCTAAGAAATTCAAATCTGGCAGAGGACAATGGCTTGGTCAGCACATCAGCCCAATGATCGAGAGCTGGAATGTGCACAACTAACAGCTGTTTAGCAAGAACCTTCTCCCTAACAAAGAAAACATCAATTTCCATATGCTTGGTGCGACTGTGGAAAACTGGATTATGAGCAATGGAGACAGCACTCTGATTGTCACAAAACACAACAGGAGTAGTGAAAGAAACTTGTAGCTCAGTGAGAAGGGCATGAATGCAAGTGAGTTCTGTAGAAGTTTGAGCTAAGCTTCTATATTCAGCCTCAGTGCTGGACCTATCTGTAACCTTCTGCTTTCGGGACCACCAAAAAACCAGATTTGGACCAAGAAAGATAGCAGAACCAGAGGTGGATCGTCTATCATCCACATTTGATGCCCAATCAGCATCACAGAAAGCATGAAGAGACAATGGCTTATTGAAGCAAGCAGACTGAAACAAAAGTCCATGAAAAATAGTACCCTTAAGGTACCTTAATATTCTCTTAACCACATCCCAATGAGAATCAAGAGGAGCAGCCAAAAATTGACACATGTTGTTGACAGCATAGCTGATTTCTGGTCTAGTAAGGGTAGCATACTGCAATGCACCCACAACTGATCTGAATAAAGTAGGGTCATGAAAAAGGTCAGCTCCATGCTTGGACAGCTTGCAATTAGACACCATGAGAGAAGAGATGGAGTGAGCTTCAGCCATATTAGTCTTGTGTAACAAATCTCTGATATATTTGCTTTGAGTCATGAGAACAGAATTGTTGGACAAGTACTTAACTTCAAGCCCTAAGAAATAGTCTAGTTGACCAAGTTGCTTTAGAGAAAAAACACTGTTTAATTTGGAAGTAAGCTGCTGAATTAGAATGTTAGAACTGCCAGTAATAATGATGTCATCTACATAAACCAAAAGATAGAGAACCTGCTTCTGCTGTTTGTAAATGAATAGGGAGGAATCACACTTACTTGCTTCAAAACAAAACTGAATTAAAGTGGACATCAGCCTATCAAACCACTGCCTGGGAGCTTGCTTTAAACCATACAATGCCTTGTTAAGTCTGCAGACTAATGACTTATCAGCAGCTTCAAAACCATGAGGTTGGCTCATATAAACAGATTCTTCAAGGAGCCCATTAAGGAAAGCATTATTGACATCAAGCTGAGATAACTTCCGGCCATGTGAGAGAGCAATGGTGATGATAATTCTAATAGTGATAGGCTTAATAACAGGGGAAAAGGTCTCATGAAAGTCAAAACCTTGAACTTGGGTGAACCCTTTTGCTACCAACCTGGCTTTATATTTCTTTATAGTGCCATCAGCATTTTCTTTCACCCTAAACACCCATTTACAACCAATAGCTTGTCTGTTAGCAGGTAAAGAAACCAAATCCCAAGTTTTATTTCTCATTAAAGCATCATACTCAAGTTGCATGGCAGCATGCCAATCTGAACTAGCAAGGGCCTGTTTGACAGTTTTAGGCTCAGAATGAACAAGAAACAAGGATGGATGTAATCTAAGATTGTGAATACCAGATTTAGACCGAGTTTTATAATAACCATGGTTACTAAAAATTAAAAAAAAAATTTAAAAAAAATTATTAAAATAATATTATTTTCACTGTAGCTGGAGCTAAGAGCGTGGGATCTGGCGCTCCGAGCGTGGCACTGTAGCTGAAGGCTATTTTTCACGATTTTTGGCGCCATCAGTGCCACAGATGTTGGAAACTGGTGCCAAGAGCGCCAAAGTGGCGCCAGATGCACTGGATTTTGGCGCCATCAGCGCCAGAGTGGCTCCAGTAGCACTAAAGATGCTGGAAATTGGCGCCAGGAGCGCCAAAGTGGTGCCAAGGGCGCCAGATGCACTGGATTTTAGCGCCATCAGCGCCAGAGTGGCGCGGCATGTCGGTCAGGCCCAGTATATAAGACGCATTTTACGAATTTTGGGCCATTTTTCACTTCTTCTTCCTCTGAACGTCCACCACCATTTTTGAAGCTCCCATGCTTCTTAAGCCTTGTTTCTTCACCAAATCATTTCCTTTGATCATTAATCTTGTGGGAAACTAGTTGTGAGCCAAAATCCTTCATCTTTTGCTCTTAAAACCTTGAAACTTGAGTTTGGCGAGGAACGGTGTGGAATCTTGGACACCTGAGCTAGGAGAAGCTGTTCACCAGCCTTTCTAGTCGCCATTGAGGTAAGAAGCTCGAGTTTCCCCGATTAATTTGTGATTTGGGGTTTTGTATGAATAGTGACCCACTTGAGCTGGGGCTAGAATTAGTCATGGGTCTTGTAGAAAAGTGTGTTTAGAAAGGTTTAGTGATGAAGGATTAGCTCTCAGATGTTGGATTGGTGAACTTTGGTTTTGGCTCTATGTTTATGTATGTGTGACTGGTGGAGTCACTTGTTGATATTGAGACATACTAGAGCCTTGTTGATGGTTTAGTTTTGCCTGAGAGGCCTTGTGAACGGTGTCATGTGTGTGATATGGACCGTTCAAGCCCTATGTGATTCCTTGAGTCTGTGGTGACTTTGATGCCTTGAGTAGGCTGAGATAGACCACTGAAGGTCTAAGAGATGCCTAGTGAGAGCTGGGCTATGATGAACCTTAAGTTAGAAGACAAAGATTGATATGGCAAGGAAGAGTGTTTCCTTTCATATAAACGGTTAAAAACCGTTACTGATTGTTAATTGCATGCCTGTTGTAGGGCGTGAGATTCATATCACTGGTGGTGGTCACCACGAGGCTAGGAGAGCTGGTTCTGAGCTGAGATCAGGTAAGCTCATCGTTCTTGGGGAATGTTTCCCTGCTTGTGTTTCATACACCTAAAGGGTGATGGATTGGTATGTCATGCATGTTGATGTTGTGTGCTGCTATGATATTGAGAAAAATGCCACTATGGCATATTGGCGAATGATGCTAGCTAAACACTGTGATAGTGTTATGCTTTATATTGATTATGCTGTGTAATGTGATTGTATGAGAATTCTCTGGCCAGTAGAATAGGGAACTATGGACCCCTTGGAAATGTGCCCTTAAGTGAATGATCTTCCTTGGGACAATCCATAGGCGTCCATGTAAATCCTGAGAGAATGTGTCCTTCATTGGATGATCTTTCTCAGGTATTGGGCGGGAAAAGTCCTGAGAGAATGTGCCCTTCAACGGATGATCTCTCTCAGGCAATGTGTGATGGATACATAGGTGGTTACACTATGTTGTGATGGGCATGCCGTGTGTTCATGAGCCGTGAAGGCTGACTGTATGCGTGATGCTTAATTAAAATTATTCATGTTATGTTATATTTATATGCTTGGTAGTGAACCAGGTGGAGGGAAACCTCCAAAAACCCTGAGTTTACTGAGATTATTATCTCATCCCTGTTGGGGCTCATGTTGCAGGTGATGATACAGGAGTGGCTGATAGATCCCAGGGCAAAAGGAGGGATAGTACTGTTGATAACCCTAGGCATAGATGACTGAGCATGTTGGCTCACATTTTGTTTATTATGCCTGAAATTTTGTATTTTGATGGAAATTGTACAGTTTTGAGAGACGTACCTTGTGTTGTATAAGAATTCACCATATGGTTATATAATGTAATGTATATTGATATTGCTTCAGTTTCTGATATGGTTAAATATTTGTAACCGCTGCGTTATTCTGATATGATAATAATGTTAATACGCCGGGTGCACACGGGGTGTTATAAGTTTGCATTTGATGAATATTATTGGAAGTGGAGTGAGGGGCAAAAATATCAGTAGGTGCAGAGACAGTGGCAGTCTCTGAAGAGACATGTGAAATAGGGTCAGAAGTTGACAGAGTAGCTGGCTGTGACACAGGAGAGGAAACAACAGTATGCTGACTAGTTATAAGAGAGAAACCGGGTGGTACAGTAGGTACAAATTGTGGTGTAGGAAGGAAAGACTGTGTATCGGAAAGTGCTGACTGCACAGGAGGAGGAGACAAATTGGGATTAAGACTAAAGTAGGTATTAAAATCAGTAACTGTATTAGGACATGAAGGAAACAGGTCAGAATAGGGAAATTTCTGCTCATTAAACAGGACATCTTTGGATATATAAATTCTGCCAGAAGGGGACAGACATTTGTAACCCTTGTGAGAATTAGAATACCCTAAAAATAAGCATTCCTGAGACCTGAAATTAAGCTTGTGAGTGTGATAAGGTTTTAAGAGAGGAAAACAGGCACAACCAAAGGTTTTTAGAAACTTAAAGTCAGGATCTTTTTGAAAAAGAATGGTGAGAGATATGGCAAAATTAAGAGAAGCAGTAGGAAGCCTGTTAATGAGGCAAACAGCAGTGGTAAAGGCATAATCCCAAAAATTCAGAGGTAAAGAAGCATGATGCAACAAATTAAGACCTAAGTCTACTATATGCTTGTGTTTTCTCTCAATCACTCCATTTTGATGATGAGTGTGAGGACAAATGAGCCTATGAGAGATACCAAAAGAGTTTAAAAGAGTGGAAAAAGGTCTATACTCTCCTCCCCAATCAGACTGCACACTCTTTATTTTAGTGTTGAGTTGGAGTTCAACAAGGGATTTAAAGGTCTGGAAAACAGAAACTGTTTCAGCTTT
>PYAF01004066.1:28490-88808 GCA_007407185.1 Glycine tomentella | reverse complement strand
ATTTATCTAGGTGGCTTACTTGGTGGTCAGCTCTGACATGGTGTACGTGGAAACATAGAAACCACATCCTTTTTCACAATGAACCTTATAACGGTCACAAACTCTTGGAAGATGCTATTTTTTTCTGCTGGTCTTGGTTAAGGAATCTAGAGGATGGTTTTGACACACCTTTTCACTCTTGGTCTAGCAACTTGAGGCAATGTTTTGTACCTTTGGGGAGGGGCTAATTTCAGTTTTGAGGCAGTGTTTTGTACCTTTGGGGAGGGGCTATTTTCAGATGTATTTTGTTTCTGTTCTTTCTTTCTTGCGTGATCTGTGTGACCTTCGTTGGCTTTGTTTTAAAGCCTTCAAAGTTCTCTATAGAATCCGCTGTTTTGTATCTTCATCAGTACTCCTTGTACTGTTTTATATATATATATATATATATATATATATATATATATTTTGGCTGATAAAAAAAAAATATACAACTAATTCCACTACTCTAGAATATTCCACAACTAATTATACTCTAGAATATTCCACAGCTAATTTCTAATATTCTAGAATATTCCACACTCCTCCTCAAGTTGGGAGATATATATTAATCATTCCCAACTTGCTAATCAAATCCTCAAAGGTGGACTTGTGTAATCCTTTGGTAAGAATATCCGTCGTCTGCTCTTTGGTAGGTATATATGACAAACATACACTACCATCCTCCAATTTTTCTTTGATAAAATGACGATCAACCTCCACATGTTTAGTTCTGTCATGGTGAATTGGATTTTGAGCAATACTGTCAGCAGCCTTATTATCACAATCCAATCAGACAGGGAGGGGATAAGAGATCTTCAATTCCTCAAGAAGTCTTTTTCACCAAATTCCTTCACAAATACCATGGGCTAGAGCCCGAAATTCTACTTCTGGCAACAATTGTCTGTTTCTTACTTCTCCAGGTCACAAGATTTCCCCAGACATAAGTACAATACCTTGAAGTGGATCTTCGATCCATTGCCGAGCCAGCCCAATCTGCATCTGTATAGATTTCAATCATCTTCTTGTGTCCCCTTTGAAAGAACATTCCTCGACCAAGGGTGTTTTTGAGGTACTTGAGGATTCTATAAACTGCACTAAGGTGTTTTTCCTTAGGAGAGTGCATGAATTGACTAACCATGCTAACCGCAAATGCAATATTAGACCGAGAGTGAGATAAGTAGATCAACTTCCCCACCAACCTCTGGTACTACTCTTTGTCAACTTCTTTCCCATCTTCAATTCCCAATTTAATATTAGGAGGAGTCTCTGTTGGCCTACACCCAAGCATTCCTATTTCTTGCATCAAGTCTAAAATATATTTCTTCTGAGTTAAAGTAATTCCTGCCTTACTACGAGCAACCTACATGCCAAGGAAATGTTTGAGAACTCCAAGATCTTTCAGTTCAAACTGGTTAGCTAAACACTACTTCAAAGAACTTATCTCCTCACAATCATTTCCTGTGACAATTATGTCATCAACATAAACAATGAGAATAGCAATTTTGCCACCATCAGAGTGTTTATAAAATAGAGTGTGATCAGTCTGAACTTGAAGGAATCCTCTTTCCTTCACAGCTTGGGTAAACTTCTCAAACCATTCTCTAGGAGATTGTTTAAGTCCATAGAGAGACTTCTTCAACTTGCATACTGAACCGTCTCCTTGTTCAAAACCAGGTGGTGGATCCATATAAACTTCATGTAAATCTCCATTCAAGAAGGCATTCTTTACATCTAATTGTTACAAGGACCAATCAAGGTTGGCAACAAATGATAGTAGAACTTGGATAGTGTTAAGTTTGGCAACTGGGGCAAATGTCTCTTGATAGTCTATCTCATGAGTCTGAGTGAATCCCTTAGCAACCAATCTCGCCTTATACTTGTTGATGTTATTATCTGCATTAAATTTTAGTGTGAACACCCACTTACAACCTACTGTTTTCTTTCCTTTGGGTAATGCTACAGATTCCCAAGTTCCATTTTTTTTAAGTGCATCTATTTCTTCAAAGACTGCACTCCTCCATTTTGAGTCATCAAGTGCTTCTTGAATGTTTTTTGGTATTTTTGTACTGTCTAAAATAGTGTTGAAAGCATGAAAAGCTGGAGATAACTTTTCATACGAGACATGATGAGAAATAGGTTGAGCAGTACAAGATCTAGTACCTTTTCGAAGAGTAATAGGCAAATTTAGGTCGGCTGCATCAGTGCATTCAGATATTGGATTGTTGGAACTAGGACTCGAGTCAGAATCTTGTCAGTCTAGAGGCTCCTGAAGTGTTTTTCGACTGCTGTAAATTTTTCCCCATTTACCCGGATGATCTCCAGCAGCTTGCCCTATCTCCTGCACAATAACTCCCCCTGTCTCCAAAGGCAAAGGTAGAACAACAGTCTCATTTGATTTCCAAGACTTATTTTCATCTACCCAATAGACTCCACTTGGAGAGAAGTCGAACAAAAAAAGGATTGTGTCTCATAAAATGTGACATTCATAGAAACAAAGACCATACGGAGAGAAGGTGAGTATCATTTGTAACCCTTTTGGTTAGGAGGATATCCTATGAACACACATCGAATACACTTAGGATCAAGCTTGGACCTTTGATGGGGAGGAACATGTACAAAAGCCACACAGCCAAACAACTTGAGAGGAAGGGAAGAATGAGCCCAAAACAAGGAAAGGTATCAGTAAGACAAGATAAAAAAGGAATGAAAATTTAGGACACGAGAAAACATCCAATTGATGAGATATGATACATGCAAGACAGCTTCCCCCCATAGATATTTAGGGATATGCATGGTAAGCAAAAGAGCTCAAGCAACTTCAGCCACCCCATTTTGTTGAGGGGTGTTAGGACAAGAACTTTGATGGAGAATACCATGTTGGGTGAGATAGTCTCCAAGAACATAATTAAAATATTCAGTACCATTGTCAATTCGAAGAATTTGGATAGAAGTATGGAACTGAGTTTGAATCATAGCATGAAAGTTTTTAAAGGTCGATGCAGCATCAGACTTATCCTTTAAAAGATATACCCAACATACCCTAGAATGATCATCAATAAAAGTAATAAACCAACGAGCACCGGAGATATTTTCCTCACGAGCTGGACCCCATATATCACTATGAATCAAGGTAAATGAAAAAGATTCATGATGAACTCTAGGAGGATAAGAAACACGAGGATGCTTTGCAAACTGACAAATATCACAAGAAAAAGAACTGGATTTTTTATTGAGAAATAGGTTTGGGAACAACTTCTGAAGATAAAAGAAATTTGGGTGTCCTAACCGACAATGCCACAACAAAACATCATTACAATCATTAGACAAAGAGAATGAGTGGTGCGCAAAAAATTTTGTTTCATTAGGATCCTTTTCAAAATAGTAAAGCCCTTCTTTCTCACTAGCACTGCCAATTTTCAACCCCGAGCCCTGTTCCAAAAAACCACAAGCATGGACAGAGAACTTCACAAGCATGGTGGGTGGGTTGTGGGTCAAAGGTGTTGTTTTGGGAGGATGGCTGGAGGAATGATGGTGTATCACTTATGGAGAAGTATCCCAGACTATACCTTATATCCAATCAGCAGCAGAATTGCATCCAGCAAATGGGTTCCACAACAGATTCAGGCTGGGAATGGCAACTTAGGTGGAGAAGACCTTTCAGGGAAGGGGAGGTTGAATTGGCTATTCAATTTCTACAAGACATACAGGAGCACACTCCGCGAGTTCATCAGCACGATGGTTGGAATTGGCGGGCTGATCCAGGTGGCCAATTTTCAGTAGGAAGTGCATATACACATTTTAAATGGGTTGGGGTAGAAGTGGAGCAGGATGAAACCTTTAAAGACATGTGGAAAGTCAAAGCTCCTACCAAAGTTCATTGTTTTGCTTGGAGGTTGTTTTTGGATAGACTTCCCACGAAGACGAATCTACAAAGGAGAAGCATAGATCTTAGTGATACTTTATGCCCATTCTGCAGGAACAGCAAGGAGGACAGTGCACATTTATTTTTCGGATGCCACCGAATCAGGGTGCTGTGGTGGGAATCCATGACGTGGGCAAACATCTTGGGTGCCTTCTCTGATATACCGAGACAACACTACACACAATTTAGATTCTTCCAGAGAATAGAGCTCACTTCCCATAGATGGTCATTATGGTGGCTGGCTTTGACATGGAATATTTGGAGGCATCGAAACAGAATTGTCTTCCACAATGAAAGCTTCAATCCTGCTAAAGTGATGGAAGCTGCATTGTTCTCGTGCTGGTCTTGGATTAAAAATGGGGAGCGTGGATTCGATGAATCCTTCCATTTTTGGTCTAGTAACCTGAGAGAGGCGTTTATTATTAAGGGGGGGTATACTACTTAGATTCCCCTGTTTTTTGGGGTAACTCAAATCCTATTCTGACTTTTGGCATCTTAATCCATGTAACATAATGTATTAAGCTGCCATAGGTTTGTTTGGGGTCTTAGGTGTTTTTTGTAATGGTACAACTTGTACTATGTACTTCTTTATATATATATACATACATACATATTATCTTTGCTGATCAAAAAAAAAAAAAACAACACAATTAACTCAAATGTAATTTTGCTTATAGAGATGAGGTTACAAGAGAGGGAACATGAAGGACTGAGTTCAAAGTAATGTTTCAGAAAGTTTAATGGATCCCTTTCCAACAATAGTAGAGAAGCTGCCATCGACTGTTCTTATTCGTGACAATTGATAGTAAGGAGTATAAGAACAAAACCAGGTTGCATTACCTGTCATATGATCAGAAGTCCCTGAATCGAGAATTCAATGATTACTACTATTAACATGGAATGTCGTACCTTGTTGAGCAACAAGACTAGTTGCTTCAGCAAATTGAGGCATCACCTTCTGAAATTGCTCATACTCAGCCTTGGAGATGAAATCACCATCAGAATTAGGAGAGGCATGAAACTCCTCACTCATATTATTAGAAGAGTCCATAAGTCACCTCAAATCAAAAAAGGGAAGGCCTTTTTTTATTAAAAAAAAAAAAAGAAATAGGCTTCAGAGTTGCAGAACGATAACAGGAAAACCTACTCTTGATACCATATTGTAATATGAATCTTCTTATTCATTCATTCATATTGAAACCCAACGGGTTCATTATATACAACTAATTCTACTACTCTAGAATATTCCACAATTTTAATATTCTAGAATATTCCACAACTTATTCTAATACTCTAGAATATTCCACAACTAATTTCTAATATTCTAGAATATTCCACAAAATGGTATGGTTGCATTTTAAGATACACCAAGTCACCAACCTCAAATTGGACATCCCTCCTATGTCTATCCGCCTGCTATTTCATACGGTTTTGTGCCTCCCCAGCTGATCCCTTAGTTCATTCAACACAAAATCCCATTCCTGCAACAATTTATCTACCTTTGCACTCTTGATAGCCCGTCAACCCGCAACAGTGTGGGGGGATCACACCCATATAAAATCTTAAAAGGGGTCATGCCAGAGGGCTCTTTATAAGTAGTATTATACCAAAATTCCGCCCAATGCAACCAGGAATGCCACTGTTTCGGTTTGGGACTGCAAAATCAACGCAATATGTTTCCACACATTTGTTGACAATCTCTGTTTGTCCATTGGATTGAGGATGGTATCAGGTATGTTGTACTAAATTTAAGATAAGTACCAGCCTGACGAAATAAGGCAGCCCAAAAATGACTCAAAAACTTATCACGATCAGAAACAATTGACTGAGGGAACCCATGCAATTTGACCCCATTTTTCACAAACAATTTTGCAATCTCATGGGCAGAGTAAGGGTGACACAGAGGTATAAAATGGGCATATTTAGATAATCTATCAACTACCACAAAAATTGTATCAAACCCGCCTGCCTTAGCTAACCCCCCTATAAAATCCATTGATATATTGGACCAAACCTGAGATGGAATAGGTAGGGATTGCAACAAACCAGCTGGAGCCAACGCTGAGGATTTATTTTGTTGGCAGATATGACACCCAGCAACAAACTCTTTAATTGAGCGTTTCATTCCCTGCCAGTAAACCAACGGCATCAGCCGCTAGTAGGTCCGAAAAAATCCCAAAAACCCCCCTGATGGTGATTCATGGAATTCCTAGAGTAAGAGAGGAATTACAGGAGAAATTGAAGGAATTATGAGACTCCCTTTATATAACAGTTTACCATCTCGCAACTGATAATCCAAGTGGGCAGAACTTCTTGTTATTAAATCCTGAATGATGCCCTTCAAAACGGGGTCCTGATGCTGCTCTGCTTCCAACTGCTCCAATAACGGCAGTGAGACTGTGGTGATAACAGCAAACTGCATTTCTCGTGACAAGGCATCGGCTACCACATTCACTCTGCCCTGTTGATAGTGTACTTCAAAGTCATACCCCAAAAGCTTAGAAATCCACTTCTACTGCTCCTCTCCTAGTCCTCTTTGTTCTAACAAATATTTTAAACTGCACTGATCCGTTTTAACTATAAAATGATGCCCCAACAAGTATGGTTGCCATTTTTGAATAGCAAAAACAATTGCCATAAGCTCCTTTTCATATACCGACTTCCCTTGGGCTCTAGCAGAAAAAGCTTGACTCACAAATGCCAATTGGCGATTCTCCTGTACCAACACCGCTCCAATTCCCTTTCCCGGAACATCATTGACCACCACAAATGGCTTTTGAAAATCCAGTAACGCCAAAGTTGGTAACTCACATTTTCTATTTCAACTCATTGAAAGCAACCTGCGCCTCATCATGCCATTGAAAGGCATCCTTCTTGAGTAAATGAGTAAAAGGTTTCGCAATTTTACCATACCCTTCCACAAATTTGGGATAATATCCTGTAAGTCCCAAGAATCATCTTAATGCTTTAATGTTTTTAGGAGTGGGCCACTCCCTCATTGCTTGGATCTTAGAAGGATCTGCCATCACACCCTCACTAGTAATCACATGACCGAGATACTCTACCTGCTCACTGCCAAAAGAACACTTCTTCTTGCTTGCCAATAATCTGTGACTGCGTAAGACTGCTAATACTGCCCTCATGTGCTCCAAATGATCAGCTCGGTTCTTACTGTAGATTAATATGTCATCAAAGAAAACCAACACATACTTCCTCAAAAATTGTTTCAAAACCTCATTCACCAATGCTTGAAATGTGGACGAAGTGTTAGTGAGCCCGAAAGGCATCACTAAGTATTCATAGTGTCCTTCGTGTGTCCGAAACACAGTTTTGGCTATGTCCTCCGGCTGCATACGAATTTGATTATATCCTGACTTCAAATCAAGCTTTGAAAAAACTTGAGAACCTCCTAATTCATCCAATAGTTCATCAATAACAAGTATTGGAAATTTGTCCGGCACCGTCACCTTATTAAGAGCCCTATAATCCACACACATTCGCCAACTCCCATCTTTCTTTTTTACCAAAATTACTGGACTTGAAAATGGACTTACACTTGGTCTGATGAACCCTGACTCCAGTAACTCTTGTATTGCCCTCTCTATCGCATCTTTCAGGTAATATGGGTATCTGTAAGGTCGAATGTTTGGAACCTCACTACCATACTTCAGAATAACTGCATGATCTTGTTTCCGTTTGGGAGGTAACTTCTTGGGCTCCTGAAAAACATCCTCAAATTCTTTTAGCAACCCCTCCATTTGTTTCCACTGCAGGTTCTGTTTTGTCATCACCACACCTCCATACTGCTGTGAAACCCAGTACCCTTGTCCCTCATCAGCTAATGCCTTCACCAAGGATTTCAATGAAACAACCACCCTGGATAGAGACGGTTTTGCTCTGATTGTGGCTACTTTCCCATTTTTCTGGAAGCTCAAATTAACTCCCTGAAATTAGCCTTAATGGTTCCCAATCCTTGTAGCCAATCTAATCCCAATACAACATTAGCTCCTCCTAACGTAAACAGAAAGAAATCTTCTTGAACTTCATTGCCCTGTAATAATAGTGTGACTTGTTGGCAGACCCCCTGACATTCCAATACTTCTCCATTTCCTATATCTACCTGATACTTGGGTGTGTCCTCCACTGTTAACCTTAATTCTTCGACCAGGATGTCTCTAATAAAATTATGAGAGGCACCACAGTCGATTAGTATTATAACTTGTCGCCCATTAATTTCTCCCCAAATGTGCATCGTCTTGCTTGAAGACCACCCCAAAAGGCTCTAAGTCAATAGTTACAGCGGTGGTATCTCCGATGGCTCTTCCTCACCCCCCCCCCCCCATATCACCTTGCTTCACAGTTTCCTCCTCACCTTCCCCCTCGTCTATTATCAACAAATGCAACTGGCGAGAACGACAATGATGCCCCGGATGCCATCGCTCTTCGCAGTAAAAACACTTTCCTCTTTTGGATCGAAATTGCAACTCCTCTTGCGGCAAACTTCAGCTTTGGGTACGATTATTGCTCCCCACAGATTCTGCTTGATCAACTATAGGAACCCCGCTATTTGGATTTTGTGAAGACGCCATTCTCCCTAGTCCTTCCACAAATCTATTTGGTGTTGTCCCCAAATTTATGTTTCGTGAATTATTCTGACTTGCAGCCATGCTTGGCCAATTGGGAGTTATCGCACAAGTGTACTGAGTGTAACTGGGCTTACGACTAAGGCCCCCTCCTTTTGACACTTCTTGGGCCAAGGCCCAATTCCTACTTTCAATCCTCTGAGCCTTCATCATCATCATCTCCAATGGTTCATCGGGGAAAATTAACAGCTCTTCCCTGATAGAATCCACCACCCCATTCAGCCATAATCCTCGTAGAAATGCCTCATCCATCTGTCTCAAGTTATTGCTAATTCGCTCGAAGTCACGAAGGTACTCCTGTATTGTTCATGTCTGCTTCAAACGGAACAATTCATGGAATGGATCCCCGATCAAGTTGGGTTGAAAACGCCCCACCACATCACTGCGAAAACCTTCCCACGTCATAGTTATCAATCCTGGATAGTGGAGCGGAACGGCCGCCCTCAAAACTGGGATAGTGGATAGCAGGATGACCGCTATTCTAATGTTTTTATATATGTATTAAAAGAATTATAATACAAATATATAAACTGAAAAAGAGAAATATAACTAAAAATTCATGCACTAATTATCATTAACATTTAAAACTCTTAAGCAAAATATAAAGTAGAATAGTAGATGTTAATAAAAGTCAAAGAAACAATTCTACAAAGTAAGTCTTGAACACTCTAATGCCAAATGTAAATAAAGTTCTAGAAATTAAAATTCAAAAAATATAAAAGAAAAAAAAAGAAACAGAATTAAAAAGACAAAAAAAGAAAGAAACAAAAACGAAAATGAAAACGAAAAAAGAAAAAAGGAAGAAATAGAATTAAAGAAAAGGAAAGTATTACTTTGTAAATAAGATGTAGTTAATAATTAGCAAGGCTGTAGTTAGTAATTAGCCTTTTATGTACTCTGCACAGCTGTAAGTACAGCTGTCAATTACTTAGTGATGTTTCATCAAATCAGTGGTATACATCTGTCAATTACTTAGTGATGTTTCATCAAGTTAGTGGTAAGAGGTTATATTTCCATATGCAGTATTTTGTAAGCACTTGCCACTGAATATAGCCCATTTGGTGCTCCATCCCAAAGCCAATAATCTGATTGTTGCACTTGTATATCAAACCCTTGAAGTTCCTCCAAAAATTTTACTGCCATTTCTATTTCACCCTCCATGAATTGTCTTCTCCAACTGAACTGCCACTCCCACCTACCCTGTACAAGAGTTCCCATTTGCTGTATGTAAAACTGTTGTTGTTGTGAAATCTGATACAATCTAGGGTATTTTTCCTTCAATGGTACCCTATCTTCCTTCCACCCATCTTCCCAAAACAACACTTTGGATCCACAACCCACCTTCCAACTTAAACCTCTTCTAAACCAGTCCCCCTCCGTGTTTGAATTACAAACCAGACTTAAATCTCTCCACCAAATTGATGCTCTAGCTGACCTCCTTGATTCATACAAATTCCTCCATCCTCCATACTTAGACACCAATACTTGGGCCCACCTCTCACCCATATGATGAAACAAATTCCAGCGCCATCTCCCCAGCAAAGCCTGATTAAACTTTACAAGATCCTTGATTCCCAAACCCCCGTTAGCCTTAGGAAGACAAACTGAATCCCATCTCACCCAAGAGATCTTCTTCTGGTCATTGTTGCCTCCCCACAAGAACCTCCTTTGAATCTTCTCCAATCTGCTCACAACTTTCATCGGTACCCTGAAAAAAGAAAAGAAAAAAATAGGGATCGAACTAAGGACCGCTTTAATCAAGGTCACCCTACCCCTAAGGATAGATATTTCTGCTTCCACCTCGACAATTTTCTCACATTTTTTAATTATAATATCCCAAGTCTCACACCGCCTCGGATTTGCCCCGATTGGAACACCCAAGCAGGAGAAAGGTAAACACAACACTTTGCAGTTTAAATAGTTGGCAGCTAGGTTTACCCATCGTTCATTCATCCCAAACGCTCCAAAACTGCACTTGTTGCAGTTTATTTTCAGACCCGATACCAACTCAAAACTCCTAAGCATTACCTTGATAGCTGCAACATTTTCCATAGATGCTGACCCAAAGAAAATTGTGTCATCAACATAGTGAAGTAAGCTAATATCCACTTGATTTCTGCCCACCTTGAAGCTTTCATACAGATTTTTCATTTGGGCTTCTCTCATCAAACCAGTTAGACCTTCAGCTACAATATTAAATAGGAAAGGGGCAAGGGGGTCCCCTTGTCTAAGACCTCTGTGGGGGTAGAATTCAGCTGTTGGGCTTCCGTTTACCAAAATGGAGATAGACGCACATTTTAAGCATCCTTCAATCCAAGATATCCATCTGAAACAAAACTCCATCCTCTTCATCATATACATCAGAAAATCCCAACTTACCGAGTCGTAAGCCTTTTCAAAGTCCACTTTGAAGACCAAACAGCTCTTATTACATCTTTTTGCTTCCTCAACAACCTCATTTGCAACCAGCACACTATGAAGTAAATGACGCCCTTCAATAAAAGCAGATTGACGGTCATCAATAACACATGACAGCACTTTCTTGAATCTTGTGGCCAGCACCTTCGCCACAATCTTATAAATGCAGCCTATTAGTGAAATAGGTCTATAATCTTTTAAACTCTGCGGATCTTGTATCTTAGGAATCAATGCTATGAACGATGCATTTCCACCCTTAGGAAAAATTCTATTTACATAGAATTCATCCATGAATCGGAGTAGATCCGGTTTAATAATGTCCCAGAATTTCTTGATAAATTGGAAATTTAGCCCATCAGGACCAGGGCTCTTGTCACTACCACAGCTCCATACTGCATCTCTCACTTCAGCCGCTTGAAATCTGGCCACAAGAAGGTTGTTATGGGTCTGTTCAAGGGTCCTAAATGTAACCCCGTCTAATTTAGGCCTATTCAGATCTGATTCTTCATAACAACTCTTGAAAAAGAGTCGAACTTCCTCCTTGACTCTGCTAGGCTCTTCTATCTAGCGCCCATCCACAGACACACCATTCACCGTATTTTTTCTGCGCTTCCAGTTGACAGTCAAATGGAAGAACCGAGAGTTACAGTCCCCTTCTCTAATCCATCTAGATCTGGCCTTTTGCCTCAGTAACGAGGCATTTGACTTTGCTGCTACCCACAGATCCTCCTGCAGTTGCTGCCTTCTCTTTATTTCATCCTCATTCAAATCTCTGTCATCAGCTTCTACTTCTAGCTTGTTGATCTCAGCTTCAATGTTTCTTATTTTCTGTTGAATATCACCAAAGTGGGCTTTATTTCATGCTTTCAGCTTCTGCTTAAGACTCTTAATCTTTTCTTTGAGCACATATCCCCCCCATCCATAACCCACATTTGCAGACCAAGCCTCTATAACAACCTCCCTGAAAGCATTATCACCAAACCAGCAATCTAGGACTCTGAAAGGTTTCGGGCCCCAATCAGCAGAAGAGGACCTGAGCAGAATTGGGCAATGATCCAAAAAATTGCGGTCCATTGTAAGTTGGATGCTTCCTTGAACAGAGTCATCCACTTTGCATATACAAAAGCTCTATCCAGTCTACTTTTAGCTGTCCCGTTTGGTCTGTACCAAGTGAATTTTCTTCCAACTCTGGGCACCTCCTCAACTTCTAAATCAGCAATCCATTCATTAAATTCCCTTACAATACCTTCATCCAGCCTCCTCTGATTCATGCCCATTCTTTCAGATGCATTTCTGATGTTGTTAAAGTCACCAATTATACACCATAAACCCCCCAAGTTATTGTTCCTCAAAAGCCTGATATCTTCCCAAAAGGCTCTTTTCAATGCTGTCTCACAGGGTGAGTAAGCATTAACTATGTTTACTATCGTGTTCTCAGCCACCCACAGCCCTTCCAAATATATAAAACCACTCCCTGTCAGTTTTCTCTGTAATTTAAAGTCGTCCTCATTCCATATACATAGAAGACCTCCAGCTTTATTACAAGCTGGGAGGTATTCCCATTATGCACTAGAGTCCCACCACAGAGCTTGGCATATCACCTTGTCTATAGCTTCTTTTTTTGTTTCTTGCAGACACAACATATCTATTTTTTCTTTACCCACCACCTTTCTTATTGAGTTCCACTTTACCCCGCTCCTCAAACCCCTTATGTTGTAAGAGATGATCTTCATTAATCCACTACACTATTTCCCCTCCTCAGATTCTCACCCTTATCCCTTTCCTCCATGAGCATCAATTTGTTGACCACTTCATATGGGTTACTGCAAGTTACACCCAGCAGCTTAGCCATATCCCAATTCCCTGCAGCTTGTTTTGCACTTGATGAAGAATTTGAAGCTGACTTGAAGCCCACACAGTTGTTGTCGCTGTATTCTTCCCCCCAATCAGCAATTTCTTTTAATCCACTACCCCCCAGATTTTTTGGGGATGTCAAGGGATTGATTTGGTAATTAACAACTTCGTTTCCTTTATTTTTACTTGGCTTTTTTTCCAGATCAGTTTGTAGTCCAGGATTCCCAATTGCCCCACTTTCCTTTTTGCACCCCCTACTTCTAGAGTAAACTTTCCAATTGGATTCAGGCCCAGTGACCTTTGGGCCCAAAGGAGTGCTTCTGCCATCTAAATCTTCAGCCACACCAACAAGTGTGGGTCCCAGTTCATCTCCAGCACTTTCTATCTCCGCTTCTTTTTCACGTGACATTTCCCCTACTAGGTCAGAATATTTTCTAGAAAGTGGGTCCACTTGCTCCCCATCTTCTTTCTGACTATTTCCATTTTCAGTACTTGTCTCTCTCCACTTTTCTTCATTGACCATCCCCACTTCACCTCTTCCCTTTTCGTTCGTCTTTTGTTCTGCATATCCTGTAATGTCCTTATCACCACTGTGCCCGTACATGCTAGGTGACTCTACTCCGCCAGCAATGCTTATTGTAGCGTCTCCATTACAGGGATATTATCCGCTGGTTCTAGGCTCTTACCAAGGCCATCGTGTAATAACTCTTCTCCCCTGAGCAGCTACCGTCGTCGACACCGTCAAACACCACTTTAGCTGCCGTCACAGACTCAGCGGCACATGGGGCTCTCTACGCCATTTCACTCCATCCCGATGAGCTCGTGTCGAATATGATCTCATCCGAAGACCCGTCGCTTCTCCTATCATAGCATCTGCATCTCCCTTGACCAGTGCTGTTCTCTTCCACGATGTTAATCACAAATACTTCCTCATTAATACGTGCCTCTATGTTATGTTGAATAACTGGTTGCCATGGCGTTTTAATGAGTACTCAAGCTCTATCAAGACGTTGTAGGTCTTCTGTACCTTCATCCACCTCCACCACTTCTCCTATGCCCGTTACAATCTTTCTGATATTTTCCACATCCCACGCATGAAGCGGGATTCCCCAGCAAAGCACCCATACCAGTCTAAACCCAAACCTCGTTGGTTTCCATTTCTCTAGCGCATAGAACATGGACAAATCTGAACCTCCTTCATCTCGACACATGGCCTCTGCTGTTGAATCGCTTAAGCCCATAAGCAGCACCATATCGTCACCAATGTATCTTGGCTTAATTTCCTCTCCACCATCCCAAAGAAATTCTTCTTCCAATCTATCAAACGTATTCAGCTTTCTAAGTCTTCCAACCCATGCATTAGAGAGCCATTTCTTATTATCCATAGGAATGGATAGCTGAACCGTTGAGAAAGAAGGTTTGGACACGCCTACAGCATTGTTTGGAAACCATCTCTTCATCATCGGACGACTAGTTGTCGCAGCAGCATTTGCATGAGACCTTGTGAGTATAACGTGGAGGGATATTGTTCCACTGTGTTCCACCTCTTTCTGTCTTGTATTATCCTTTCCTTAACCAAGTCCTTTCCTTTCTCCGCCATCTTACTTCCTCGTGCCCCTTGCCTATACTGCTCCTGCTTGTTACTATTCTCTACAATTCTCCCTATCCTTTCACGTCTAGGAATATTCACGTGTAACATGAGTAGGTCTTATGATGAGAGAAAGGAATGTCGGCGTAATGCCCTAAGCGGAAAAATACCATGAGACCCACCGTGTAGGAATTCTAGGGATGCCACATAAGATGACCTAGTCATGTGAGAACCTTGTATGAGAGGATCCAAATCCAGACAAAAAAAAAAAACATGGAAACTATCCTAACCCAAATAAAATTCACTAGCAGAAGCCACTCACTGTAATTTTCTTGCATTTTGCTTTAAAATGCATCAAAGCCCCGTAGAAAGAGCTCAACTGCATAAAACCTTAACATCCTTCTACTGATCAAATCCCAAAAAGGGCCCAATTAAGTGTTTACTGTTTAAAAAATCAATTCATTTCAACTAAAATGCACTATATACCTAAGGAAATTCGTTTTGGTGCAAACAGAAGCCAGGAGCACCTGCCCCATATTTTAGGAGCCAACCAATAGCTATGTGACAATATATGGCATTAATCAATGACTATTATCTGCACATGTTCATTAATACCAGTCACAAGCCATCACTGAAACTTCATATCAGATTGTTTTCTCGATCTATTTCTATTGACTAGTGCCACTGGCCCTTACTAACACCTAGCATCAGGCATAACTCCTTGAGGTTTTAATTTTACAAAAACAGCTTTTTTGTAAATATTTTCCAGAATGGAGAGTAACACCAAGCGTCAACTGACTCAACTCTAATCCTCCAATACCATGGAGGATATATGGGATGAGGATTGCTAGCAACACACTCTACAATTGGCTAGAATTTATTGAAAACTACAAAATTAGAAGAGTCATTAAATAAGAAGTGGGACATACAAAAAAAATATTCCCAATAAATTTCAGCCAAAAGCAGAGAATGAGTTCAAAATAGTATGTTGCTAGCATTTCTCCTATAAGATTTACAAAATTTTCTTCTTTCATATGATATTTTCTACAGAGCATATGTCATGTGGGAAAGAATTCCAGTAGAAATAAAACACAGGTGAAGTGCTCTCAGATAATGAGGGAAAAAAATGATACCAACAGAATATCAAAAACTGCATGATATAGTTTTTCCTGGCAGACAACTTCACCTTGTTCAACAACGTCAGGTGGTGTTTGTGGCGATTTTCCTGACAACTGCAACCAACAAATTAGCATCACATCTTCAAAATATAAATGGAAAGAATGAAATATAGAAGGAAAAAAATCTGATAATTAACATTTGTTAACCACATCAACAGATAGCATTCTGAATGCCAAACTTAAACAATACAGCCAGATAATGATATTTAGATTTACTTACATCTATATCTGTCAGTGATGGACCCAGCTTATCAGCTAATGCAGAAAGATGCTCCTTTGCATCCTAAAAAGGAAATATGCTTATTTAGCACCAGCTTTACAGTTTGTCACCGAAACACACAGTAACATAAATAAACCAAGAAGCATAACAAAAACATAGAATATGCAATTGCTCATTCAACAATCAATATAATTTAATTTTCAAAACGGGAATATATATCCTAAAAGATGCAATTATTTTCTAGAAAGACCCCCCCCCCCCTTCCCTAGAACCTCCATTTATCCTTCCCTGGATCATTGATAATCAGGCATGCCCATATCACAGAAAGTAGTTAAAAACATAAAGTGATTTAATCAAAACAAAAAATCTTATTGTGCATAAATTTCAGGTCAAGCTCATATTGCACTATAAAATCAGCTGTAAATTTTGATGCCTAAAACAGAATGATCAATTTTATCTGTTATGTAGCAACTTGACCTAACTATTGTAGTGTGTTTTTGGAACTTTGGATGAGTATTTGCAAAATTGATTTTGAAAGAAATTAATTTTGCACAATTGATTTTAGTTAAAATTGGTTTTGAAGTGAAGTAATTTATATTTGGATTTTTTACCCTAAAATCCCGTTTGATATAAAATTTAGAGTAAATTTTTCAACCTAATGCAAAAGCCACTTTTCATCGCTCTAGTCAAACCAAGGTTTGGAGGCAAAATCGTTTCTGTCCAACAATAACCAAACATTTGTATTTTCACTAAAATGACGTTTGCAGAAGGCAAAATCACTTATGATAGTTTCCACCATCCAACCAAACACAAATCTAGCAAATAATCAATCAGTCTTTGCAGTTTGCACACTAAATACTAAAATCCTCCAAAATTGAATTGCACGCAACAGTAACACTATGAGTCTATGACAGAGTAAAAAAAAAAAAAAAAACAAAGCAATCTAAACATGACATACACGCCTGCATCAGCTCAATCCTGATTTTCCGAACATGTTGACAGCCAAATTCAGAAGTAACAAAAAATGCTGCATAAAATTACCTCATCAAGATAATCAACATCGAGATCACCAGAATTATCTACATTTCCAAACATGAACCCAAGAAAACGATTACCCTTGCCAGACTCCTCATATTCTTCTTCGTCGTCTATCATTTCAGTTTCACCAAACATGGGTTAACAAACTATACCAAACAAGAAACCAAATTGCATACTAGAACACTACCAAAACTCCCACATGATCTTTAGCTTACAAATGTAAGTACATGGACACTAACTTAGATTTCAGCGCAACCATTCAACCCTACTCCAAATTCTAAACTTAATATTAAAGAGAGGAACGCTTAAGTGCAATAGTAAACCACCAGAACAAGCAAACGAAACATGTTCCAAGCCCACAACAGGGTTGGCCCAAGAGTAAAGCAACTAAAGCTCGTGCTTTAAACCCACCAACAAAAAATTATTGCTATTAATTTTTATAAAATAAAAAAATAAAATGCTAACGAGTGTCCTTAGACAATGGTTAAGAAACTAAAAGGAGAAAGGTTTTCATTGGGATGTGCAAAATTGCACGGCTCGTGACTTTTTTTTTCCGCTCTCCTATGATTTCCACCATAAATACTTTTTCTTTTAATTTTCTTAACCAATGTCCTAAAGGCACTGGTTAGCAACACCCAAAAAAAAAGGCCTCATAATTTTTCAAGAAAATGTCACGTATGTTGATAAAAAAAAAGGCAGCGCGTATAACTCTCTTATTTAAAGTAAAAAGAGCCTACAACAACTAAACAACTAGACTATACATCCAATTACTTAACCCAGTGACCCTATTGTAGCTATTTCTTTTTCCTTGTTTTTCCTTTCCCTGTTCCTAGGATTTCTCATGCTACTATTACCCAAATTCCATTAAATAAAAACTCACCTTCGTCCCTCCCATCTTGCGAGGGGCTATCCGAATCGTAACCCATGGTGTCTGAACAGAGCTATCCGCGAATTGTAACCGAATTCAGCATGAACTCATCGAAGAAGCACAGCAGCAGCTACAGAGCACAGTTCCAGCAAAATCAATTCCGATTACGGTCTTCTTCTGGAGCCTTCGTTGCCTCAAAAACCCTATTTAAACTTCACTAACGCTGTTTCATTCCACAATATTCCTCTTCGTTCCCGCAAGAAGAAAGCAAGAAAAAAAGAAAGAAAACGAAGTTCGCAAATTAGGTTTCCTCCCCTCGCCGTCGATGGGATTCAAATTCAGTAGAACGGAACAGTGCCTCGGCCTATTGGTGAACGGAGTAGGGTTTCCGGTGAATCAGCGGTTATGGTTGATCGGAGATTCGAGAATTGAGTTGCAGCTTGTTGTTGCCACACGGTTTTATTTATTTATTTTGAAAGCGAGATCGTTTATTGAGAGAGGGGTTATGCTATCGTGTGGGTAGTTTTATTCGACTCCGTGGGTGTATAATCTTCCTCCGTTGATGGAAATGCATAATGGACGGTCAGAGTTTTCGCTGGAGAGAACAGTAGAGAAATTTTGAAGGATGAGCGATTCACGGTTTTTCGGGTGTTCGACTTAGGTGAGGACTGAGGGAGAGTTCGCCGTGGAGAGAGAAGGGTGAGGGATAAGCAATATATATAGCATTAATATTTATTAATTCAATTGTTACAATAAACAACATAATAACGTTTAATAACATTTAGTTAACATATTTATTAGAAAATAATAGTTAGATTCTTTGTTATAAAATATTTAAAATTAATTAATTTAAATTATTTTATCAATAATATCATAAATAAAAATATTTTTAGTTATGATAGATATAAAAATTAAAATTAATTTATTAAAATGTAGCATAGTGACCCGTGCGTCTGCACGGATATCAATACTAGTATAAATTAAAACAAAAGATTTTTGAACAAGATTCAGTGTAATAACCTGAATCACAATTATTTCTCACAAATTAATTTCTTGTAATAAGTTTTGTTATAACAAAATTTGTTGCAACCAGATTTGCTAGCACAAATAAATGAACAAAATATGATTCATTAATATTATAAACATGGTAAACAAAATATGAAAAAAAGGTGAAACAAATAACAATATACCTGAAAGTAATACATTAAGAAATTTCAGCACTTGCAATTTCAATACTTGGAGATCCAATATTAGTAATATTTAAAGTCAAACCAAACAACTCTAAAAATTTAAATACAACCCTGTTAACCTAAAAATTAATTGATATTTTATACAAACATATTGTTTTTGCTTTTATGATGAAATGGCATTATTTCAATCATTAACAAAAAAAAGTAATATCATTATTTTGGCCGCATTGAACATTGATTTTTAAGTAACCTTACCAAAGATTAACTTAATTTTAAAGCAAACAAGAAAAAGATAGTAGTAAATCAAATACAACAATAAAAATTCGAATCAACACTCAATAGTGAAGGTTATTTCTTTTCTTCTCATCCCCGTTTCCATCAAAATCCCAATGAATACAAACCAGAATAATCATGAGAAGTTAAAGAGCTTCGAAAAAGAAAAAGAAAACGCAGAGGAAAACCTGATGCTTGATCGATCTGATGAGATGAGAGAAAACAAAGAAGGAGCTAGTGCAAAACTGCAAAGAAAGAGATGAGATGAGAGAGAACAGAAGCGGCTGAAGCGTAGAGAAGGAGATGAGATGAGATAGAACATATAAGCACAAAAGAAAAAGAAACCTAAATTCGTGACATTTACTGTATCACACCTTCACAACAAAGATGAGATGAGATGATTATGGACTGACCCTTCATTCAGCACAGACATTTACGGTGTCACAAATTTTTTTTTCAAAATTTTTTTTTGTTTTTAAATTTTAATATATATATATAATAAAATTTATATTTTTATTACGAATTTACAGATTGGGTCAATGGATCTATAAATCTAAACCCGTGATCTAATCCATACATGAACAGTTGTGATCAATTCAATTTGATTTTGACCTAAATACATAAATGACAAAACCCAAATTGTTCGAACTGATTCGGATCGAATTGGGTTATGGAATGAACCATAGTCATAAACACCCCTAATAAAAATATAATGATAGTAAAAAATTAATAATAATATTTATGAAAAATGTACCATATAATTATCATATAAAATAGTCAAAGACTAAAATCTATTTGAATATAAGATTAAAAATATTTTTATTAATTTTTATTAAAAAAACTTTATATTTTTAATTAAAAAAATTTCAAAATTAATTGTGACTTATATTCAAGCAAGTCATAAGTCACTTTTATAAATCATACATTAATTGGATGCACATGATTATACATTACACACTTCGTATCAGATTTTTTCTCCTCTTCCATTTCACGGTCCTCTCTCTCTTCTGTCCTCATCTCCGTTACCAACAATGAAGACCACCATGAGATCCAAAACAGCCGTATCAACCTCCGTTCTCAAAATCCCTTTCAACATCATCGACAATCCCCCAAAGCTCTGCCACTGCCGTAAGCATATCAAGATTCAAACATATTGCTTTAAGTATTGATACTGATGCCAAATTTCAGGAAACAGAGGTTGATTTTTGCTAGGAAGCAACTTGTGAATTGGCGAACCGCGTCTTCGTGGTGGTTTTTAAGAGTCATTGGTCCTCTTTCTATGATGGGTGTCTTCAAAGTTTTTAACTTGTCGTGTAATGGGAGAAGCATCTGAACTTATGTAATTGTAATTAACAATTTTCCACCTTAACAAAAAGCCTCCTAAACACTTGAACTGATGTGGAGGCTTTAAAGTGAATGCAGCCAAATCGTAATTTACTGGTTCGATGAGTTGAGTGATGTCATTATGGTTTGTGTTACCGTTGTTTTTGGACAGAGGAGGAACGAAGAGGGTGTGGTGGTGGTGTTGAGGAAGATGTCGGGTTGTCGCCGACGACCGTGAGGAGTTTGCCGGCAGTGGTGATGGGTTTTCCGGCGTCAACGTTGTAGACGACAATGAGGTAAAGAAGAGGTTAAGGAGTTATAGGTTTTAGAAGGTGCACTCTAATAACTAAAGATAAGATCATAATAAAAAATACATCATGGATGACTTATTAAAGTTAATAAGTAAAGATAAGATCAATCTAAGCTGAAATCTAATATGAAGTTTAGAAATAACCCGAAAAAAATATAAATTAAATAAAAAATAAATTATTTTTTTATTTTTTATTTTTTCTTCTTATAACTTTTGCATCCCACGTTTTTCTATGAAAACTGATAAGAATTTTGTAAGAAGAACAAACAAAATTGTTCATAACTTTAAAATTGGGGGTTTCATAGAGGAGAGTTTAGTTCTTCTCTTTATTTGGTTGTGCAGTTCTTGGATGAGTAGAGTTTCGTTTTGGATGATAGTGATAAAATTTGAAGATTTGAGTCTGGTGCAAAGCAGGAACGGCGATGGTAACCTGCTCATCCAGATCTCCTTCTTAAATCTCATCCACTCCACTCCTCCGCACCATCTTTCACTTTCTCAATCTTTCTCCGACAAATCATCACCACCACGCCAAACCTCCTCACCATGGCCACCACACCTTCACCGCCCACTATGTAAATTGTGAGTTTTGGTGTATATAACTTTTGTGCTTCTAACGGAATCAGAATCCTCATCGGCGCTTCCAATGGTGACATCAACAGCGGAACTAACCGACCACCGCATCAACGGAATAAACCCAGCAACCATTGAAAGCTTCTTTCTGTCCAAAATGAAAATTTTTATTGAAATGAAAATAAATCTTTAATTGTAATTGCAAAGATAAATCAAAAATAACTTTTCAAAAAATAAACTCACTTACTCGGTAACCGGTTAAACATCTAGATCATCGATTATTTTAATAATATATTATGTGATCCAAAGTACTGCTTCACCAGTGTCCCTCAAAAATAATAACTTCATATTAGACTTGGCCTCAATCTAATGGCTATAAAAAATGGTACATCATGAACCACCTATTGAAGTGTAATAAATGGTTCACACTAAAATTTGTCTATAAAATAGAGTAAATTACATTGACATTCTTTGAAGTTTGATATAATTACACATACATTTTCTGTGTCTGAATACATTACGTTGATACACCTCTTATAACCGGTTATGTAAAATGTCAACTTTTAAAATTCATTTACAAAAATGTCATTTACCCATTTCAGAAAATCCAATTTTACCCTTAACTTAACTTTAGAATAGTGTTAAACAATCCACAAATTGAAAATGAAGCATAGGTTTTGATTGTTGTTGTTCCGGTGCCACCCATTCTTCATGCTTCTTATCATCTACATGAGGAGCTTGATGCGGTCATGGGAGGCTATGACAGATTTCACGGCAATGGCAACAAAGAAGAGGGTGGCATCTTTGGACACCAATGCAACCATGACGAGGGGGGGTTGTGCAAAAATTATGTCACCGTGATGACAGAACTAAATAATCTCAAGTACCTTTGGGTATGGATTTTGACAACATAGGAGTTTCAATCTATCTTATAATCAAAAAAAGGTAAGATCCTCCAAAATTTCCTTAGTTATTGTGCCTTGAATGTTAGGTTTGAGTATATCTCTCTCTTCTCCACTGTTCCATTGCGTAGCACCAAACCACCACTCTTCATGTGCCTTTTCCTATCTTTTTGCCTTTGCATCTTCCAAAATTCTTGGTACTATGTTGATGCCTCTGCCTCAACCATTGAAAACTCATTGCGTAATTCGTTTCGCCCACAAAACTACAATTTTCAAGGCTAAATTTGTTTCATCTGGTCATGTCTAATTTGAAGGAAAAGGCCACAATATGATAGAGAAGAACTGTTTTGAGGTGATGGTTTTACACAAGAACAATTGCAAGGGAAATTATGATGATCAAAAACTAAAGAGTAACTAGGAAGGAAACTTTTTTGGTTTTTTTTTAATTGCATGCTAATGGAGTTAACACTTTGAGTGAGAGAGGGTGCGATTATAACGTTTATGGGAAGGTAAGAATATTTTATGTAAGATGAAAAAATGAAAGAGTGCATGTATAATTAGACCAAATCTCAAGGGCGTGTCACTTTAATTTGCTCTATAAAATGTAGGACTCGTTTTATGGATAATAATAAGATACGAGAATAGAATAATAACATGTAAGGTAAAAGTAAGATAAGTTTTAATTGATATGGACCCTAACATACCTCTGGAGGAGGTTCAAGCAGAGCTTGAATGGAAGGTATACCAAGGGAGATATAAAGATTAAATAGTTTAAATAAAGAGCTGTTAGTAATCTGTTAGGACAACTGTAAAGGATAGGAGGGGGTAGTTATCTTTGATTAGCTATATATATAGGACAGTATGGGTTGTGTAAGGGGAGGAGAAAATAGATTAGAAACTGAATAGTCAGTTGGGGGAGGTAGTGGTCTCTTGGGGAATTTGGGAGGGATTGTTCCAAGTTCTTGAGAGGAATGTAATTCTGTTCTGGATATCAATAAAAGAAGTGCCTGTATTCAGAATCTACCTTGTTTGATCTGAGCAGTTGAAGATACAATTATGTGATTGTATCACTAATCTTATATGATGTTTAATGCACATCAAATAACAAAATTAGGTAATAGTATGATATGCTATAAATTATATTTTAAATATAAAATAACCCTTTCATTCAAATTATATTTTTCCAAAATTACTTACATTTTTCAAATCCTTCATTGTAGACTAATTTTTTTTGTATTGAAAGAATGAGAAAAAGATCATCATATATTAATATATTTAGTCATGACTTATACTTTCTCAAAAAAAGAGAAATCTAAGTAAGAACACTCAAACATAATCAAAACAGACCACATGCATCTAACATGGATAAACAAAATAAATGATTTACTATGCATCATTATTTACAACCTCTTTCTTTTATCTTGATTTATGCGTTAATTTTATAGCTTTTTTTTTTATTTACAGATAATTATTTTTTTAACTTCTCAATAGTTTCAACTCATACTGTGGTTTTGTATTGAATAAGATTAATGAAACTCCTATTAAGACATTGGTGTGGTTGTGTGTACACACACTACAAACACATGTATTTTGTGTGTAAATGTTTACATTCACTAACAAAAAACCAGTAGAATTTAAAATCATAAAGAAATCACATTTATAAAATTATAATGTTATGGAATGTTTTACCATCATTAATTTAATATTCGTGAAATGAGTTATTTTATAAGAAAAAAATTTAAAAATTATTATTAGTCGATATAAAATAAGATTATTATTATACAAATATTATCTTATATTTTTATTCTTCATTTATTTTTTATAGTAATAATTAAATTTGAATACCACAAATATATCTAGGCACGGATATAAGTTTAAAAATATATTAAAAAAATTACACTCTTACGTAAACAATCTTTTATTTATCCTTTATTTTTGTTAATTTAAAATATTTTATTGTGTCTTAAATCTTAATCTGTCTATCTAGCACGGCACTGCACGAGTGGAGCCTAAAAAGCTTTATATTAACATTAAACAGAACAGGGACAAACTAAAAAGGGGGTTTGTTTCACTTCAGATTTGGTTGATTAGGGTTCCGTTGGCGCGAGCTAAGAACGAAGGAAGTCGAAGCAGTAAAATCCAATCAAAGATCCTCACTCTCACCCCACTCTTCACGTAAGTGAAACAGTAGGTGTCACCAACACATATGTGCTCTGCATCTTGAATTGCTAATGCTATTTTTCTTAGAGGGAGGATAAGGATAATTTGTATGCCACTGTGAATTGGGATTCATTTCCCTGTGTATTGTCTCAAACCAAGGAAAATATTAAAATTAAAATTTAATTTTATTGAGTTTTGATTTTGTTCTCACATGGCTGGGTCAGAGAAACTAAACTAATTTGTGCTGGTCTATTGGTTTGTCTCCCTGTGCCTTTATCAGAATAATAGGCCAATGAGATTGAGTGAGTTAGTGGTGCCGATCAATCTGGTGGTAACAGTGATGTCAATCTGAATGCCTTTTTGTAGTAGAAATCTAGTTCAATGTCTATGCCATAAGAATGTACCTCAATAAATTAAAGTTTTAAGGTTATTGTGGAATATGTTCACTATTTCATGCAATTCTTGCTTGCTTATTGCTATAAGTTGTGTGTTATCATTCTTGATTGAGTACAATGACAGTTTTGAATTTATAATACCAATGCTTGGTGGATTTTAATTTTTATGAGATTAGATTCATAACCAGCAACTATTGTACTTTATAATATTTATATTCATGATCAGCAACTTTTCTACTTTATAATATTTATATTCCCTATCTCAGATCAAAGTTAATTGCTGGATCTGTGTATCTGTTTATAGGGTGCTTGGTACCAGCAGTGTTTCTCCGTCCACCTTCCCTTTTTATAATGCTTCAATTCATTTTGTGTTCTGTTTCATAGGTTTAGCCTTGCATATTAATATGCCATGTATTTTCAGTAAACAAGATCAGGCTAGGAGACAAATAGCTTGAAATCTTTTATTGCTAGCTACTGTTCATGTGCTTTAATTCGATAGGTCTTACTTTCCCTTAGGATCTGTAATTACAAGAAGCTTAGAATTCTTTGTTTGACACAAGCAGGCACAATGGACAGCATAGTTGATTCTCTGAATAATGCCTATCAAGATTTTGTTGCTGCAGCAGCTAATGTGTTAGAAGCCAAAGAAAATGCGGGTTCCATTAAAACAACGGCAACAGATACTGCTCTAGAAAACTTTAAGCAGAAGTGGGAATTGTTTAGAGTAGCATGTGATCAAGCTGAGGAGTTTGTGGAGTCCGTGAAGCAAAGGATTGGATCTGAGTGTCTGGTGGATGAGGCAACAAGGCCTGTGGCAGGAAAACCTGGACAAGCTACCATGACAGGTCTTCCTCCCATTAGTGCAGTTCGGTTGGAACAGATGAGTAAAGCAGTTCGATGGCTTGTGATTGAATTGCAGAATGGCTCTGGAGCTGGTTCTGCTAATTCAGCTCTTACCCACCCCTCAGCTCCGTTTGATGCCAGGTTTTCTGAAGATGCTGCTCAGTAGCATTAACGTGACTGTGATGATTGATGTTATATATTTTTTCTCTATGATGATCATGCTTAGACTATATTGCGTTAAACATTTTATACAAGATTAAGTAATAGGTTTATGCTAAGCTGTTAAAGAATGTAACTTATGTGTATTGTACATGACACAACAATCCTTATTCCTTAATTTCCTGTTGGTGATAATTAATGTATTTTATCCTGCAAAAATGAAAACGTATGAGTTATGCCAGAATTTCCATTATGAATTTATTAACGCTGTAAAATGTCTTCATACAAGTCATGCAATTCCCAAACTGCATTGACATGAAGGCCTTATTCAAACTATACATTATGATGCAAAAAAATTGATAACAGACGAGGTCTACAACAGTTTGTTTAATTAATTACACTCCTAAAACATTGTGAATCACACACACATTCACTTAACTGAATACAAAATAGTTTACTATATCTCACATGGTGGCCTCTGGAAGGAATGGAGCCCACAGAAGATACTTTAGAAGCTTGGAAGAAAGATCAGAAGTTTCAAGGAAAACAAAGAAATGAGATTTTGATTTGCTTCTTGAAGCTTCATCCTGTGCACCCTACTTGTCTTTTTGGTAAGATCTAGCTATGATATTCAATTAACTTAAATCATATCTTTGTTGACTTGAAACTTTCTTTTTATCTCCATAATGTAACAGTCCTACAGATCTTGCAATTTAATTAGTTATTTTTCAACTGCTGCTTGAAAAGTTTTGCTTTTTGGTCATCTTTTTTTCAAGCAAATTAACTTTTTTTGAAATGATTTTGGCTCCTTAGTTTTCATCATCCTGTTGATATGAGAATAGTTGCTTTTATGATAAATTTGTCCATGACCCTCCCTCTTGATTTTTCAACTTTTTCTGTCTTCCTCTTGGATGTTGCAGATTCTACATGATAGTGGAGCTATGAAGATACTGCAACATCTGGGAGGGATATTCAACTCAAGGAAGTATCCTGTGATTAACAATATTAAGCAGCTTGAGAGCGCTGATCCAGAAATGAATAAGAAGCATGCTCACAAAGTGTTAGGATTCAATTGTAAGGTATGGGACTTGGAGTCCCACATTGGAAGTATGGGATTCTAGTGTGGGGTTTATAAGTCCTTGGACTCTCCAACTATAATAGCTAGCTTTTGTGATGTGGTTCTCTCAAGGTTCTTATCAATTGGTATTAGAGCCTTCAACCATGACTCCTAGCTGCAAACGAGCAGCACGGGTGGTGACGCCGACATTGTAGTGTTCGTCCAGGATTAGTCAAAGGGCTAGTGCACAACCAGTCTGCATGGGCGCTGGAACTGCAAAGTGTGGTGGGATGTTAGGATCCAATTGTAAGGTATGGGACGTAGAGTCCAACATTAGAAGTATGAGATTCTAGTGTTGGGTTTATAAGGCCTTGGGCTATGTTGGTACCAAACAATCACACGACAATCGAGAAAACAAAAAGAGAGAAAGGGAAGAAAAATAATACACAGAGTTTACCCTGGTTCACCCAATGTGGGCTACATCCAGCTTTTCTCTATATTCTCTTCACATACTCGTTACAATGCACTCAGATTACAAGAAAATATATAGGCTTAGAAATCTGAAGCACCGTAGCTATTCATGGGCCCAAGCCCAAAGTACAAATAATAAACCCCAAGCCCACAACAATACCAGGCCTTGAAAAGCTTCAGGGGCCCCTCGTCGGGGTGGCTCCCCTGGGCCCCTGCTCGCTCACCAAGGAAGGGGACCCCCGTCTGCGAGTGGCTTATCTTTTGAAGGCGAAGTATGAGTCATACTCAACAATCTCTCCAACTACCATAGCTAGCTTTTGTGGTGTTGTTCTCTCAAGGTTCTTATCACAAAGGTGATGGTGATGAGGATGATGACAGTGATGACGGCAACAATAGGATGAAGAAAGGAAAGTGAGATGACAATGAAAATGAGGAGGAGGATAAAGATGGACACAAAAAATGATTTGAGAGGATGTGCATGCTTACAAGCTATCCCATGTGGATCACATTCACATGAACCTTAAATTGAATGTGTTTTTTCACCCCAAATGATTTAGAAGTTGGGAAAATAATGCCCATCCATTTTTCCAAGAAAAATTCTTCAACATCTCAAAAATTTCTGACTAGAAATTCTTCAACAGCTACCATTCCTTCTTAAATTTTTCTCTATCTCAAACACATTCCCCAAGCGAAGGCCATGAATTATACACTCAAACAATGTGAATTTGAATCCATGGAAGTAGAGACCAAGTTCCGTGCTACTTCCTTGGAGCCTTTGTTTGATTTTGCACGTTATCTGTTTCGGTCCAATGCCCAATTCAAAGTTTTGACCATCATCCATCTCACAAACTCCACTGGCCCTTTTACAGAACTGTACAATCTCAGAAGGGAAAGTGATTTCAGTTTTAAACATTGTAGGATGTCACCACCCTTACAAAGTTTTTTACTGCCACAACCAGCAAAGTGGCACCAATCTGTATGAGGGGTTAGTCGTGAATTGCCACATAGACACCTCTAAGTGGGACTCCTGTTTGTCATTTTCCCCCTCCTGACAATCTAGTCTTGGTGTCTTTGCCTGAGGCTATATAACTAGTTCCATGTTCTTCATCAAGTTTGTTTTGTTTCTGTATATCAAACTGTGCCAGGTATAGCATTAGTTCTAGATCTGGTGTACTAGGAAAGCACATCCTGATGAAAACTATGTATATATGTAAATAAAGTTGTTTTTGGTGTCTTTGCCTGTGGCTACATAACTAGATGCTTCAATTTTTAACAAATTAGAGGCCGGAGCTGTGTTTCTTATAGAACTCGGGAATATGTTTTTGTAGAACTTGGTTTGTGGCATTGTGCTTTTGGGCCTACACATGGTACTCTAAATAATTCTCATTTCTGCTTGAAGTTATCTAAGACACTAATGCATTGCATGCTGTTGTTTTCAGGCTACTAGCATTTTCTTTAGCTTCTTGCACCTTTGTTGTCGCTGCAACAAAATCTGATTAAGCATCGGGTAAAGGATCAACTCGGTTAGCCATTATGCCTGTTTATAAAAGAAATAAATATTGGATTACTTGTGGTAACCGATATTGAGGATAATTGAAGGTTTCTGAACTTTTATCCAAACTCTCGCTCACCCTAAATTACAGACCGGTTACAGAGCAGAACACATAAAACTCCTAATTTTAATTTAGAAGTATGCAACTAGTAAAGGCGACACGAGATCAAATACAAAATTGGTATTATGGGCCTGAATATAATTCACATTCAGAATACATAAACTAAAAATTATATGAATGGTTAATTAAGTCCAATGCTACATGCTTAATTTCCTTAAACAAGTCTCACGTTTGAATTGTTTATGAAATCGAAAACCATATTCAAGTATGATTACTGTTTACAACGTAAGATGGATACCTCTAGTTTGGACCAAAAATCTAATTTTTTTGCCAAAAGCACTTGCTCCAAATACAGCAAAATTATATAATACAAAATATGCTATGTATCTTGTGATTTGCAAGGTAATAACTGACGGTTGAACACAGCCAAGAAATTTAGGTATTCAACTTCTTTCTGGTCTAAACAAAACATATAAATTGTTAACATAAAGATCTTCTGTTCAATAATTATACGCCTTATGACAATGTCAATTACCCTACTTGATGCGTTCAACAGTTACTATGTCATTTTACACTATTTGTTAACCAGGCAAATCTAGAAACTAAGGGGGGAAGGGAGAAATTATTCTTGTACACCATAAGCATGAAAACAGTGAGGACAACTACATGATAGCTCATGTACAGATGAACCAGTGACAAACATGACACAAAACAACACACTTGATTTAGACATTTAGTCACCAAAATCACTTGATCAGCCTCCAAACAATTAACTGAATTGGTATGGCATACACTTGCATATTCCTCATTCTTTGAATCTCTTTCTGCGATTGCTGCTAACCGACTTGCATGCAGAAGATGCTGATATAGAAATTGCCAAAACAGAAGATACTCCCAGCCCCAACTCAGCAATAAATGGTACTACCAATGATTAGGATTCCTTTTATTCTGCATTCTGCTATGCGTAATTTGTTAGTAGGCAGAGGCTTTTTAATCAAATACAATGACATTTCTTCTTACAGGAGACTTATTGGCCGAGTGCTGTACCTCACCACAACACTGCCTGGAATTACATTTGCAACTCATAAGCTCAGCCAATTCTTATCATGCCCTCTCAAGTTCATTTTCATGCGGCGTGCAGGGTGCTACATTATCTCAAGATCTGTCCAGGACGGGGTCTCTTCTTTCGTCCAAATTTATCATTACAATTACGTGGTTTTAGTGATGCAGATTACTTGGGCTAGATGCATTGATAATTGTACTTTATCAGAGCAAACTCTCAAAGAACCAGAAGGGAAGTGGAGTTTGAACTGAGCTTGCTGCATAATATAATGAGCTTACAAGATTCCAAATGAAAAACTTTCAAAATGACATCAAATTAGTTTGGGTAGCATTTGTACAACAACATTTCAATTATGTTTAGTTCTTTTAATCCGTCTTAGTAAGACACAACTAAGAGAAGTTGTTACTAATTTCAATTACTGCTTTTACAAATTACAAGTACTACCTCTCGGATAGATTGAAGAGTATTTTTTTCCCTTGTTATTTTAATATTCAAACCTTGAATCTACAACATGATTTTATACAAGACTTTGGCACAAAAATGTCAAACCCTTAAATAGAGCGACTGATCGAAATTCCCCGTGCAGCACATGTGCAGCCACTGCCCACTGCATCAACTTATAGTGTTGCAGTTCACTTATAGTTATTGCCCCGTACTTTGGGTTTATACTCATTAATATATGGAAGCTTTTATGTTTTTACCTTTATGAAGTTCACGTCTCATAAACCAGATTTAGAAAGAATTCTCTGCTATTTATCCCGTGAATATAAAAGACATGTTTATGGATCGTCAATAACATAAAAATTTGGTACGATGAATATGGATATAGTTTGAAAGCATTTTGATGCTATGCATTAAAATTGGAAAATCATGGGAAATGAAAATAAAGGAAGTTCAATAAGTTCACTACTATTACATCCATTAAGTATATTATGATATATGTTACAAGAGTACACAGCACAACATACACACCAGTTTCTGAAATTGTTGTGACATTTGATCTTAACTTTGATTATTCAAGTGCCAACACCTGAAATTCGAGAAGAAGTTAGTACCTTTGTAGTTTTAGAAATTTTGAAATACATAACAAATGTCAGAAAATGAAATTATAACTACTTAAGCAATTAATCAGGTAAGAGCCGAAGGCAGCAACATATGCTACTAAGCATCTAGAAATCTCATTTTTATTATATTGTCAAGTTTGGAAAGGAAAACTAATAAGTGTGAAATAACACAAAGGACAAAAGAGTATTACTATAAATGCAACTGCAATTAAATTTGGGCAGAAAAATAAGTGTGACACATCTACATTTGTTCTCTAGTAATATGCAGAGAATTAAGTAATATTACATTTATCTTGCCAGTAAGAAAGGCTTTTCTGATTTTTCTCAGCTCTCTAGTGACATCCACCTCATTCATTCTTTCTTTTGGTGATTCCACTTAACAAACAAGTCCAATCTTAAGGAGTAAAACTAAGCAATTTCCAACTGTTGGAGTGAGATTCTGATTATTTTCTTCTTCTATTGTTGCTTCTTCAGGTTTTGATACAAGTATTGGATCCAAAATATGCAAAAGATTATCAGGAAATGAATTTTTATGCATATTTTGACCATCTTGAAAGATTTGATCTGTGGGTCTTCTTCCAGTAAGCATCTCCAACAAAAGAATCCCAAAACTATACATGTGGCCATTCATAGACACCTCAAACCCCATTCCGTACTCTAAAGTATAAAGCAAAAATTGTCAATACCATGTAATTAGTAAATAAATATCAAGTTTGAATCGAAAGATAAGGGAATTCAAAGAAACACTAATTGGAGAAGTGGTACCATTAATGGTTGAGAGAAGTCTTGCTATGCCAAAATCACTCACATGAGCACTCATGTCATCATCAAGAAGGACATTGCTTGGCTTTAAATCACAACAAAGGATTGATTTCTCACATTCATGATGAAGATAACGTAATGTAGAAGCAACATCAATCATGATATTTAATCTTTGGTCAAGGTTTAATGTTCTTGGACGCTTTGCACTTAGTGTTCTAGGATGCAGCCATTGCTCTAAGCTTCCATTTTTCATGTACTAAAAAATTAGGGCTTTAAATCCTTGACCTTTGTAGTCCGTGCTGGAACAACATGTTAAAACCTGAACCAAATTTCGATGTTTAATATTTTTAAGTGCATTGCAATCAGCAGTGAAACTCTTGTGAGCTCCTTTTTTGTGAAGGCTTAGGACCTTTATTGCAACAACTTTGTCTTCTAGCTCAAGAGTTCCTTTGTAGACAAAGCTAAAATTTCCAGACCCTATCAAGCTTGAAGTTGAGAATCCATTGGTTCCGTTGTGTAAGCTTCGGTATGAAGCTTTATCCAGCTTATCAATTATTGGTAACACTTGGAACTTGGAACTTACTACAGTTTGTAAATGATTTTAAAAAGTCAAAATCATTAGTTGAATTGTCACCTACATTATTTATCTCCAAAGCCAGGGCATAAAGATCTTGTAGCTTCCCCAGACTTGGAACTTGTCCCATGAAATGGTTTGCATCATCTCAAATATTGAAAGGGCAGATTCATTTTTTATGGAAGGTGGGATTTGACCTGTGATTTGATTGCCACCAATTACAAACACTTGGAGAATAGGGAGGGTGTGGAACATATTGGGTGGAAGAGTGTCGTTAAATTGATTATATGTAGTTGAGATTAGAATAAGCGATGAAATATCATAAAGACAAGAAGGCAATGTTCCACTCAGTCTGTTGATAGTGAATGCTATGAATGTCAAGCTTTTGAGATGACATATTTCTTGCGGAATATTTTTCTCTAAGTTGTTAATGCCCACCAAGATATGAGTTAGGGATGATAGATTCCCTATAAATGATGGGATTCCTCCAGTTAAATTGTTCTTACCAACGTTCAATTTTTGAAGCTTCCGAAGTGATCCAATCTCGATCGGTATTTTACCAGTCAGATTGTTACAACACAAAAATAAGCTTTTGAGATGAGTGCAACCTGTCAAGTTTGTAGGAATTTTCCCTTCCAATGTGTTATTGTCAACATAGAGTTGTTGCAGTTGCGACAACCGCCCTAGTTCCTGTGGGATTTTCCCGTAGAAATTGTTGTTTCCAAGATTGAAGCTTTTCATATAAGAGAGATTGCCAACGTGGGGAGATATGGATCCCTTCAACAACTTGTATCCTTCCAAATTCAACTCTGTAACTCTTAGAAGTATGGAATTGCATATGATTCCATGCCAGTTACAAAAGTGAGTAGAAGTATTCCAAGAGAGGAAGATTCCATATGGGTTATTGGATATGAATTCCCTGAATTTGAGCAGTGCCAAATGATTAAGTCTCATTTCCTGGGGCAAAGACAATCATTTTTGGAGTAAACCATAATAAGTTAAGTATAAAGAGAGAAAACAAGGTGAAGATATATAGACCAAAAGGCAAGTAACATGGGAAAAAAATGTTTCATTTTTGGGATCAGAGAAGAAGCTCATGTTGTTCCTTCTGTCATCATTAAAGGTCAAGTCTATTGCCCAAAAAAAAAAAAAGATTCAAGTCAATAGCCAATTGCAAATAGTTTATATGGCAAGAAAATTAATCCAAGAAATAATAACTTGTCGGTAAGAAACATCCAACTATTCAGGAGAAAAAGCCTTTGTATTGCCTAACCAATGCATTTTCTTATTTATGTCAATAACTATCACCAAATCAAACAGTTTATGTTAAATGTAAAGTAAACTTTTGGGACAAAATTATGAATTTTCAATTTGACAATAAAACTTGATATATAGTTATTACTTAATTAATTTGATTTTTTTTTGTCAAAATTAAAAAATCAAATTGACGTTTCATTCCCAATGAATCAATTAGTTAAAAACATTTATACTTTAATATTCAATGCTTAAATATATTTTTAGTTCTTTAAATTTAGATAATTATTCTAAAAAATATTGCAAACCACTACGAGTCACTAAATGCAAACCATAAAAAACGAACATTCAAATATTACATTTCAATTCAAGGAAGGGCGATGGTTTAATTTGATCTTGTTATAGATATAAATTTGTGTTTTATTTAAATTAGTAAGTTCATCTTTTACATATATGTTCTGATAGAACCGATCCAAAATGTTTATTTTCTAAAAAGAAGATATATATATATATATATATATATATATATTCTTCAAAAAATATGGATCCAAAATGTTTATTTTCTAAAAAGAAGATATATATATATATATATATATATATATATATATATATATTCTTCAAAAAATATGGCTTTTGTTGACTAAAAACTATCACAAATATTTTTTTAGTATTTTAAAAATTGAGATGAAAGGGAAGGTACATATGCCTTTAGCAGAATTTTAAACAATTAACACACAATCTAAGTACACACAAAAAACCAAAAGGAGATTAGTTTAGTGGTCACCATGCTAGTCTGCAAGATAAGAATGTGTACAAGGATACTCTCCGGTGGGAGGTCCCTGCAAGCATGATTCGAATCTCTTGAAAAAAAAAATCCTCAGGGATGAGATGAATTGGTAGCTCGCACGACTATCTCCACAAGAGATAACATTTGAATATCTAGAAAACTATAAGCAACGACATGTTAGTCTACAAAATGATCTACGTTGCATTGGAGTTTGTTTTTACCAAAATTTGGAATTGTAACGTATAAGGGTGGACGTGGTCCAGGTGAGTTTCAGATTCTGCATGTCGAGCATTGAGTCAACCTTATTAAAAAGGGGGACCTTCATAACAAAGGAAATGATTCCGACGCTCAAGTAAGTATATCAATTATATGACAGTGAAACATATAAAGAGAATATGAGAGTGGACATCCAAGTGTGAGGAATCTCGAAATATAAGTGAATGTGTCGTGTGTGGCTGATTCAAGGTGTGTGTGTAAAGGTTAGACAAAACCTGTATTTATAGGATGAGCGTGGACCTTAGACCTTCATTGATAATTAGTTTGTTGATAAGATTAACAAATAATTGCAAGGTGTTATATAATTCAAATTATAGATAGTTCATACCTTGTGGATAATCTATTACTTGTAGATAAATAACAGCTTGATAGAGGACATCTAAGGATCATGATGATGGAGGTCAATTCCAAGCCAAAGGTCTGGAAGGAGAGCCTGAAGCACTCCCTTTAGTGAGTTTTGAAGGACCCATGACAAGAGCTAGAACCCAAGCCCTTCAATACCACATCAAAAGTCTTGTCTATTGTAATAAACAAGTGTTGTTTATTTTAATTGATTACAACATTTCTGTAATCGATTACACAAACAAATCCCGTTTATTTTAATCAATTACAACGTTTCTGTAATCGATTACACAAGGCTAGAATGCTCTGTTTTAATCGATTACAGGTCATATTAATCGATTATTTTCGGTTTAAATCGTAGTACTTCTCTATATTTTGTTATTTTTTTTGTAATGGCTTTTATATTTCCGCAAATAGGCCTAAACTTACGTTTTAAGGTGTTTTATTAGAGGCCTAGCCATATAGACTTTGCTATTTTTGGTTAACTTTGATTAATAGAAATTAAACATTTGGTTGAATTGAGAGCTTAGCCTCTTGTTGGTTCTTGATTGAAACTAAATCGATTCTTATCAAGGAAGCTTTCCTTTGTAGCGAATCCTCCTCCGAATTATCGTTCCGTTTGTGGATCGTGGCGTCATTCCTTAATCTTCTCCATTTTTTTATTTTAGTTTTAAACCATAATTCATGGAGTCTTGAAGCTTGCAATCAGGAAACGATTCAAGCCAAGCATTCATGTTTTGGTAGTCATCATGTGGTAATCAGAGCTTGATCCGGAAAGCAATTTGTAAATATTTCTATCTATGTTATTTGCATTTTCGTTTTTATTTTTTTTGAAAAATGAAAATTGAAAAATCATGATTCTTGCTTGTTTATTGTTCTTTGTGTGTTTCTTGTGTGATTTTTGACTTTATCTTGCAATTGCCTTCATTTCCCCTATCATTTTGTTGAATTCTGAGTTGTTTTGAATATGGGTTGTTCTTCGTGTTCTTCATGAAACTCATAGCATTTTTGGAAATTTTTTGAGTTTGATTCATCAAATTATGTCTAGAGAGTTTTGAGGCATTTGTGCAAATATCAAAATTTCTGGTCCTAAAAGAGAATATACGAAGGACCTAAAGGTAGTTATTAAAAAGTATATTGGGGTCAAAATAAAAATATCAAAAAATATGAGGACCCAAATATAAAAAAAGTTGACAGCCAAAATTTTATTTTAAAAGCCCTCTCTCTTAGTGTGTGCTTATGATTGCTTAATAGCACTGTCTTTTTGCATAATTACAATGGTTTATATTTAGTCAATATATTTTTTTTATCTTCATAATTGTCTTTCTTTGACTTTCCTTTTGAATTGTGCTTTTCTTGTTAAGCTTTTATTGCTTGTCTTCTAAATTTCCAAGGTTTTGTCTTAGAGTTTTTCTTTCTTCCTTGACTTCTTAAGTTGAGTTTGGATTTGTTTCATCTTTCACTTTGAATATTCATTGAATTGGAATCTTTGGTTGAATTTCAAGATGCCATGAAAGATGAGTTGAGATCTATGGAACAGAATGAGGTTTGGGACCTTGTTGAGTTACCAGAAGGATGTAAGAGAGTTGGATGTAAATGGGTCTTTTAGGCCAAACGTGATTCTCATGGTAACTTAGAACGATACAAGGCTATACTAGTTGCAAAGGGATTCACTAAAAAAGATGACATTGACTATAAAGAAACCTTTTCACTAGTTTCAAGAAAGGATTCTCTAAGAATCATTATGGCATTGGTGACTCATTATGATCTAGAGTTACACCAGATGGATGTGAAAATCGCCTTTCTAAATGGGAATTTAGAAGAAGATGTGTACATGGACCAACCAATGAGGTTCATAGAAAAGGGAAAAGAGTACATGGTGTGCAAACTTAAGAAATCAATATACAGACTTAAACAAGCTTCAAGACAATGATACCTTAAGTTCAATGATACCGTTGTTTCCTTTGGATTTAAAGAAAACATTGTTGATCGGTGTATATATCTAAAGGTTAGTGGGAGTAAGTTTATATTAGTGATTCTGTATGTTGATGATATCTTGCTTGCAAGTAATGATCTTAGCTTTTTCAATAAGACTAAGAAGTTTCTCTCTAGTAACTTTGAAATGAAAGATATAGGTGAGACATCCTATGTGATTGGGATAGAAATATTCTGTGATAGATCACAAGGATTTTTAGGTTTGTCTCAGAAAGCATATATTAATAAAGTTTTAGAGATATTCAGAATGCAAAATTGCTCATCATCTCCATTACCAATTCAAAAAGGAGACAAGTTTAGTCTCATGCAATGTCCCAAGAATGAATTGGAACGAAAGGAAATGGAAACAGTTCCATATGCATCACTTGTTGGGAGCCTAATGTATGCTCAGACTTGTACGATACCAGATATTAGCTTTGTAGTTGAAATGTTGCGAAGATACCAGAGTAATTCAGGTATGGATCATTGGAAAGCTGCAAAAAAAGTTGAGATATTTGCAAGACACTAAAGGTCACATGCTTACTTATAGGATGTCTAGTAACCTTGAAGTGATTGGATACACATACTTAGATTTTGCAGGATGTGTGGATACAAGAAAATCTACTTATGGTTATCTGTATTTTTTTAGCTGGAGGAGCTATATCATGGAAAAGTGTGAAGCAGTATGTAATTGTTGCATCCACTATGGAAGCTGAATTTGTGACATGCTTTGAAGCCATGGTTCAGGCTAAATGGCTGCAAAACTTTATTTCAAGGCTTGAATTGGTCGACAGTATTGATAGGATGCTGAAAAATTATTGTGATAATTATGCAGCAATTTTCTTTTCTAAAAATGACAAGTATTCAAAAGGTGCTAAGCATATGGAATTGAAATATTTTGTCGTTAAAGAAAAGGTTCAGAAATGTAGAGTGTCTATAGAGCATGTTAGTACTAATTTTATGTTAGCTGATCCCTTGACGAAGAGATTATCGCCCAAGATATTTATTGGTCATGAATGTAGTATGGACATTATGTCAGCTAATGAATGTTGATCATTATTGTAATTATTAACTATTGACACTCTGAATTCAATGATGTTTAAGTTTCTGAAAATTATCATGTTTTCAAATTTAAGTATACATGCATGTACGAATGATTATTTTGAAAAATAGGATTTGTCCCTAACGAAGACATAATAGTATTATTGTGGGACATTATGATGTAAACTTCCATTAAAGTATCATATTAGGAAGAAGAGATAATAGAGTGGTACATGAAAGTAACTATGTCGATTTGATAGCATACAACCATCATGACTCTTATTGATTTTATTTCTGATTATGATTTATGATGAGGTCAATGTATGAAAACTTTAACCCTATGTATGCACATCATAATTGTTTTCATTAAATCATGAAATGAAATTTGTGACAAGAGCCAAGTGGAAGAATGTAAGATTTATCATTATGACTATTTAAATAAATGTTATTTGATCTAATGAATAAATGACATAAGGGTAATTGGCTACAAAGGAAAGTTATTAAAAGGATAATTGTTGATAGATGTAGTTATCTTAAAGGTAGTGGTTTAGTTTCTAATAAATAGGGATATAGAGAACTGAATACAGTCATTGTTTGTCAATGAGAGTTGATCATATCACTATCAAAAGAAGATACAAAAATAAAAAGGGTCAAGACTCTGAGAAAATATTTTATCATAAAAGATCTTCTGCAATCATAAACAAATATATGTTTATATGAAACTCATAAATTTTAAAGATCATGTTCACGTTATTAATGTGTTTGTTTTATACAAAAATTACAGGTTATGTTTACAATTATCTCAAGATGTAAACCTTTTTTTTCAAACTATTCAAACTATTGGATGAGTTTTGTTTGAAGACAAGCCAATTAAATTATTCATTCTCTTGCAAGACCGTCTAAGTTTTATGCTTGTGTCCACATTCATGATTGGATCCCTCATTGTATTTCTACTCTTATCTATGATGAAATGAAATAAGTTTTCTTCTGCCAAAAAAAACAAATACTTTAATTCATAGTCATTGACTATTTATTTGATTTGAAAGAGTAACGGTTTTCAATCACGAAGGATATTAGGTGATCTTATGGTTCATCTCCAGCTAAATTTCTTTTCTTTGTTTCTAATTGAGATCTTAACCTTTCTTTTCTTTCAGACGGAGACAAGAAAAACAAATTATAATTTAATGTATTGAAAATCATAATAATATGTATGACATTAATTAGCTTAATTAGTGATGAACAGATGTGATCACTAGCTCCCGAATCTACTATCCAAGAATCTGAACAAGAAAGGATTAGGACATTACCTGACTTTGATTCCTCAATTGGTGTAATTGAGTGGACAAGCTGGCTTGGTTGGATGAGTGAGAAGTATTTGCTACTTGTTGACTTTTAGATTGGATATCTGGATCAAAGCCATATTGTTCTCTTGTGAAATTTGGTGTCATTGTTTGTTGTTACTATTAATTGGTGCATCATTTTTTTTAATAACATTGGTGCATCATTTTTTTTATAACATTGGTGCATCAATTTTGTGATTTGTATCATCAATCATAGTATTATTAGCTGGACTCTTTCATTTTTCTGATAGTGTGGTGAAAAATCATGCTTTCTGTAACAAAGTCACCACAGTATGCCCCATTCTTCTACAGTAACTACAAATTTTGTTGGAGTTTCTTCCTCCCGATCCATGCATATATCCTCTTCCTCTGCCTTGCGACTTTCTGCCCCATCATAATCCTAATTCTTAAAAGTTAAAACTTGTTTTAACTGTGCAACCATGGCTTAAAAAATATATTGGAATTACCAAACTTTCTAGGCTTCTAGCACTTTTTGTACAACAGTACCATTCGAATATAAAGTGGGCCATAAATTGGAAAATGTCTCAAAGGCTCAATGTCTTCAGTCACATTTGCAAAATTCTTTGTTGTTTTTGAGGTGCACATAAATGAAGATGCCGAAGAATAAAGAAGGAAGAATAAGAAGAACTGAATGCAAAAAATTAGATGAATTAATTGTTTTTTAATTTTTATTCTAGTTTATATTCATGTGGAAGTCACGGACTTCAACTATCATTTTAGCCTCTGCCACATAGAAGCCACTGTCATACTTCACGAGCTATTTCAAGGATTTTGAACATGGTAAATTAACTGAGTAATTGAATTTGAAGGACTACTTTAACTAATGCTTGACAATTTTACGGACTGTCTTAACATTTTTATAATTTCATGGGTTAAAATAATACTACATTAAGCAACAATTTTAAAGATTAAAATTTTGATTCACTCAGCAAAATTATTATTTAAAATCAATTATTAGAATAACTAGTCAAAACAAATTAGAAGTTACAATTGCAGTTACCACAGATTAACTCACTTTGAATATGATAAAATCAGCATTTAGTTAAAAGAAATAATTTGATTTAAATAAAATTAAATCAAAATAATTTCACGTTAGTTGATTCAAGTTTTTTTTAATATATATATATATATATATATATATATATATAAAGTTATTGATTTCTATCAATGTCATCATTTTTAATTTAAGTCTTTATCAAAAAATTATTTAGTTTTAATTTTGATATTTAACAAAAATGGTGTAGCTATGTTATTTTGTGAAAGATTAAAATCATATATGACTTTTATAATTCTTAAAGACAAAAGTAGAGTAAAATTTCTATAAAACAAAATCAAAAAAATTGTGATATGTTAAAGAATAACAACTTATTTGAATTTAAAAAAAAAAAAACTCTTTTCATCTCTTTTACAATGCACCAATTTATACCACAGACGAAAACCTTTGATCCATTTACCTCTGTTATTCTGTCATTTTCATTTTCTAAAGATACCACTACGGGGACATGGACAGAGGACAGACCCCACCTTTCTTTTTGCAACTCTTCAAAGTAGGAAAAGGTGAATTGACAAAGCTCATATATACAATTCGTAGGCTGAAGTTACATCACACTTTAAAAAAAGTTTAGATCAATCATGTGTTTCATGAGATGTAAAGAAAATTAAGATTTATTGATGTCTTCACATTTATGATCGATCAATTTCATATATTATATATCATAGTCCTAAATGATGAATACACATGATGGAAAAGAATATCAAAACTAAATCTTAAAATTTCTTTCATAATATTGAGATTAAAGAATTTATTTTAATATAAGTCATCCAATTTTTAGTTACACATTAATTGATCATTAAATTATATAATAATATAAAAATTTTATTTATATTTATATGCATTTCAATAATTTAGAATTGACACAATAATGTAAGGTCTATTTGCATTTACATGTGAAAAATAATTTAATTAATGAAAGAATTCGTGTTTAATTTTCTTTGTGTGTAAAAATTATCTTGAACCAATAGTACTCACCACATATCACGAGTAAGATTGATATTTGATCTACTAGGTTAAATGATACATATAGTTTCTGACTCCGAACAAAAAAAAAATTATATGTATTTCAATTAAGAGAATGCTAACAAGACACTTCCAAACACATTTTATTTAAAAAAATAGGTTATAAATGAAAATGTAAGCCAAATTTATATTATTATTTAATTATAAATTATTTTGTATGATAAGTTCATTAATTTTTATAATAATTACCTTAAAAATTATTTTGTTGATGATATTTAATTAATTGATAATTTTTTAAAAAAATTACATTAACATATGAAGCTATTAAACTCTTTATTGTTACTAACTGAAATTTATTAAAAGATTATAAAAATTACGGAGTCCCACATTTTAATTAACAAGTTCCACTCATAAATTTGAAACTTTATTCAATAAATTTTAGAATTTAATTGGTATATATTGATAATGTAATTTTTTAACACTGTAAATCAATAACAAAATATGGAAAATCTTAAAAAAGTTTGAACCTTACCATGACTATTTTAAAAGTTCCACATACCATGCACTGTGAAATAATGAGTGTATTAAAAACAGAAGGAAAAAAAAAAATACTATGCATGAACTCTGTAAAATTATATGACATTATCATCTCATCACAATTTATCATGTACAATGAATTTGTTAATTTTCACTATAACTCTTATTATCGCTCAAAAAATTATTTTAATAGACGATGAGATTAAAAGATAAGATGGTTGTCGAATTATTAGAATGAGGATAAAGGTAAATATATTCAAGTCATTTTGGATTATTTGAATTTATTATCATTAAGTTGTTATGATTTGGCGAAATTAGAGTCATTAGAGGTAGGGATGAAAATTGATCAGATCGCCTATCAGATATCTTTAGCCAGACCTGATCTGACCTGACTTGCTTATTATATAGATCAGACTCAGATTTTTTGAAAAACCTATTTAAATAAAAAAGATCATACTCAAACTTAAAAAAAAAAAAAACATGTTAGGCCTATCAGGGTGACATGTTTAATATATATATATATATATATATATATATATATATATATTAAAACTTAAAAGTAAAATATTTTTTTTCTAATAACATTTTAGTATTTGACATTAGGACTAGATTATCGAATAAAATTTATGATATTTTACTTAGTTTACTTATTTTATTGAATACTTAAAGTGCTCTGATTATAATTTTTACTTGAGTTGTTGGGATTAGTAAATTTTAATCTCACATTAGAGTGATCTAATTAATTTTAACTTATTTTTTCACACATAAATTAAAAGAAAAGTATGTGTCTATCTTTATATTAAATTTTAAAAAGTATTATACAAATTTTCAAATTTCACTATATAGTCATTAAATTCCCTTCATATATAATATTTATTGCAAAATAGATTTTTTAATAAGTTTGTAGGTCAAATCAAATTTTTAAATATGTCACGTTAATTCTAAAAATAAAGTCTATGACAATGGACAATAGATCAAACCAAACTTTATATTTGTAATTCAGACCAAAATAAGTCATAACCAAACATGACTTATTACCATCCCTAATTAGAGATTAACAAGAAGTTTTTATTTATCACAAATAGAAAAAAAAGGAATTATTTGAATTTATTATCATTAAATGGTTATTTTTGAATTCATTTATCCTTCGATCTTAAATTTATCCTAATTTCTAAATTATATTACAATTCACCTGCAACCAAATATACTTTAGAATAACTTGAAAAACTAATTAAAAGTTGAAAGACAAACTTTTTAAAATTACTTAATCACATATTCAAATTTTAAAATTATATTAAAACAAAAGTTAGCCAAAACACCTCGGACTAGTCTTATTATTTTATGTTACAACACTACTTAAAAGTAATCATACCGATAATAATTATAATTAGACGAAAATATAAAATTAAACTCTTGATAATAACTTAATGTTTGATATGATAAGACTCCTCTTTAATTAAATTAAATTAAAAAAAATGGAAGCAACAAAATAGTACTTGGATTAAATAAGCAAGCAGAGCAGGAAAGACAAACCCACCCACATATCTTGACTCGACAGCAGCTCCCCCACACATCAAACGACAAAAAGGCACTGTTCCCCTTTTCGTGAGTTCTCTAACTCCACACAACACACTGCTTCTGCTTTTCCTTTCCCCTAACCATCGCTTAGCTGCACCACACCATTAAAACCACTCCCAAACGAAACCGAAACCCTCGTCGCAATGGTGGTGGAGGAGGAAAAACATCAGCTCCTAGAAGACACCCACAAGCTCTTCCGCTCGTACATAGGCGTGAGCTTCTCGATGTTCCTCGCCATCCTGGCGAACAACTCCGTCCCAGCGTTGCAGGGCAAGGTGCGCTCCCTCTCCCTGCGCGCGGCGGAGGCGGCGGAGGAGCTCCGGCAGATGAAGTCGCGGCGGCAGGAGGACTCGAAGGCGAAAGCGCGCGTGGTTGAGATCTTCGCCTCGCACCGGAACGCGTGGCAGGCGGAGGAGAAGCGCCTCCTGCAGCAGATCGACGCCGCGGCGGAGGAGATCGCGCGCCTGCGGGGGCGCGTGGCGGAGCTCGAGGACGCCGCCGCGCACGCGGAGATGGACGTCGCCGAGAGGGACGAGATGATCGGGTTCATGTCGCGGAGGATCGAGGAGGAGGGATTGGGTGGGAGGGAGAGGGAGCACTACGGTAAGAAGAGTGAAGAGTGGTTCCAAAAAGTAGAAGAAGAGATGGTGGGTTCCACCGCTAGGAGTTTGGAAGAAGAAGAGGTTGAGGTAATCTATGAAGAACAGCATAGTCAGCATTTCGGGAACAATAATGGCTTTGATTCTGAGTTTATGGCATCTGCTTCTAAGTTCTGGGCTGAGAAAGCCTCGCTTTGGCAGGTTTGTGCAAATGTGCTTCACTTTCATTACTACTACCTTTTTTGAGCTGAAATTTTACATTGTGTATATTCGCTTGTTTTGATTAAATAATTGCCTTTTCTTGTCTTACTTTTGGGTAATGCTTGTTAATCAGCACATGCATAAGACAAATTGGAAGTTTAGTTTACAAACTGGAAAGTGGTAACTGGAAACAGGTGAAGATGACACTTGCAAATTTTTTTTTAAATTTTAATCAAATTTGTTTTTTAGTCTTGTGAAACGAGGATAATGATTGCTTTTAATTACTTGAAAATAAATCGTTACATTTGACAATAAATGAGGAACATGTGGGGACTAAAAAGTAAAAAGGGGCTTAAAAAGTTTTTTTTTAAAGTTTTTTTTCTAAAGTGGTTGATGATTGATACTTTATCTGGTGTGAATAAAAAATGTTTTACGGCGAAAAGTTTGGTTCTTTTTCAAGGGATGACCTGGTTTAGGATTCTGGGTCAAGATGTTTCTGCTGGGTTCTAACCATGTGCACTGTTCTTTTACCGCACCACTTTAGGAGGTTCCTGTTCGGCAGAACTTTTGCGTTGTTAGACATGACTTTTGTATGAGCAAAAAGGAACGGGGTTTGTAATGTCAACTAGGGGTCCGAGAGGCCTTCTTTTTTCCTTTAAAGTTTTAGATGGAGTTGGTTAGGTTCATAATGTGGTTCCTCATGGTGGAGCCATGGACCATCCAATTGTTATTTGTCTGTTTCTTTCCTTTGCTTGTAGCAATCTGTCCCCTATTGCATGTTATGTTGTTCTGCATGTATGGTCCACTTTACTTTCTGCAGGCAATAGTCACCATTCTTGTCCAGTGCTGAAATCTAGGGGCCTCATTCTCTAGGTTGTTTATTGTCTGTGCTGGGGACATGATTGCTAATTGCTCAAGCCACTGATATTTTTGTTGGTTGATGCATGTTTGGATTGTTATTGTTTGCCTACCCCAAACTATAGTTTGGACTTGAGAGTGTAAATTGAGTTTCATCCACAAATAACTTGTTTAGCAAAATTATGATCGAGTTGTTTTAGGTTTTAGACATTGTTAGAATTGGTTTTGAAAGAATTGATGTTAACAAAATGATTTATGTTAGGAAATGATATTTTGAAAGTGAGTTTAAAATAATTGATTTTGTTTAGATGATAAAGTAAAATCACTTATGAAGATTTGTGTTTTGTGGGCCCAGAATTAATTCTTATCAGTAAAAAAAATCCTAGAATTTTCTCTTCACTTAAAACAAATTCTATTCGCCATAGAATTTATTTTGAAAACATAAGAAAAAACACCCTAACAATCTAATTTACTGTATAACTTAATTTTTTGTCCCCCAAAATGTGAAGTCTCATGTTTCAAAACGTGCTAATAATTGGTGCTCTAGGTGTTTTCTGCAGTCAATCTGATTTTTTTCCCCTCATAGTATCTTATGCATAACATGAGTATTGAGTAGTTATATGTTTAGTCACTCCTTGTTCTCTTGATTAAATTGTCCCTTGAACACTATTGTTTGGTTATTTTGTTTCTAAAAGATGGTTTTATTGAGTATTATCGGCCAATAAATAAATTACACGGGATGGCTTAAGCAAACTTGGTATTTATTAAAATCTATTGATCACCCTTCAACTATTTGACATTGCAGATAAGTGATCATCTTCAATCTGAATTCTTACTTTTGGAAGGTATTAAAGAACCACTCTACCTAAAATTTTAAAAGACACTTGGGAAGGAGACTTTTTTTTTCAAAAAGTAATGTTAAGACCTATGGTCATTTGACTTCACATAACAGTATTTATTCCACTTGAAATAGAAACCATTATGTTGTTTGCATTTCTCAATGCAATTTACTTGGCAACTTATAATAAGCAACTACTTGTCCACAAACTTTTTTTGTCAATTTCTGATCTATGGATTGTGTATACTCTTGCAGGATGTACAGTATGAATCCCTTGAATCAATGTATAATACAGAGCATTTTGTTGCAAGGTAAATAATTGATAGTCTAAATGTAGATAACTTCTATAGCATTTGGAGTTAATCCCCAACTAAAAGAAGGGTCATTTTTTTCCCCAGAAGGGAGTCTCCCTGGAAGGTTGATGGTGATTCTGCTGGAGTTTCCTCTAAACTTAAATTACTTGAACAGGACTTACTAAATCTGGAGAAGATTGGTAAGAATGATCCATCCAAGGTGCCATCCTTGATTAAGAAGCAGGCAAAGAGATATCAAGCAATTTCAGAAAAAATTGATGATTTATGCAGAAGAATAGTAAGTAACTCATGTTTTATTGCTTTTTTTGTTGTAGATTTTGCTATGTTGCAACTTGTAATTAATCTATAAATTGGAATCATAATGATCATTTTTCACTTTTGCTTAAAATACTTAAACATCATCTAATTATTTTAAAGACACTAATGGACCCACCTGTATATTTTGAAATTTGTGTCTTTTGATGTCAGCTGATATGTATATTGCATGATGTCAACTGCTGCCTTGCAGTAAATTTCATTGGTACTTTCTGTCAGTTGGTCTCTCCTATAAAACTCTATTGAGAACAACGAATCATCGTGATGCTCTGATAATAAATTCGCAAATTCGCTGATAGGTCAACCTGCTAATATAATTTTTCATTGGTCCCAAGCTGATGGTTGTGTGCATGAATACCATATTTATTCCGTGTTATATACTTGGATAAACCAAAGGTGATTATCTGTGGGGTGGAACAAGCTCAGTGCCAACTGATTATATATATTTTTATTTTTGTGTGCCTATCAACTGTTTCGTCCCAAAAGATGAAAATGATAGCTTGCATTATTTATTGTACTGTGCACGTAATTAAGGCAAACAATGGAATTACAATTTTGTACTTCATGCAAGCATGATGCACAACATTATGGATCAGGATTGTAAGAGACACTAAAAATCTGATATTAGTATATTGTTTCAATTTTGTATTTCATGCAAGCATGATTCACAACATTAATCTGTTTTGAAGAAAGTTAACTTTGAAGTTTACATTAGGTAGAGGCACCAACTACTATGCGTGTATTTTCTTCCAAAGCAACAGGCACACAGCAAGTCTGCTTCTGCTGACATAATAGTTTACTGCTTCATTTAGTTAAAGTTGGACCATTTTCCCTGTCACATAAGACTGGTTTCATTTTTGGGCCTGATATCTTTCTTTTTGAGCAGGCTAATGATCCTTGCGAACCCTCCCTCAGTACAGAATTTCGGACGCAAACTAAAACTGAGTTTTTACTGGAAGCATTTCGGCTTCAACAGGGAGCATCTGAAACTGGACAGAAGCTAATAGCACTGCAAACTGAAATTGGGAAGAGCCATTATAGGGACGAGTTAAGCGAGACCACACTGACCACAAGACGGTCTTTGGACTCTATTAGGAACAACTTCAAAGTAATCCAGCGAAATCTGGAGATATGGTTGGCCAGAATTATTGGCGATCTTGAGGGGATTCTTGCGAGGGAAGGTGCATCTCGTGTAAGTGAATACTACATTTCTAGATATCCTTTTGTTCAATAGAATGGTAGCTAGCTGTAGGAAAAGCCTCACCTCTCAAGCTAACAAGTTATCTCTTGTGGGTATGTATATTGTTTCAATGCATAAAAGTGGTAGTTGGATATCCCTGTGAAATGAAATCATACCACTGCTGCTTATGTTGGCATATTCTTGAATATGTTTTTCTTCCCTTCCCCCACGTGGACATCCATCTTAAATGCATTTGTCCATTTGCTGATGGAACCACTCATTTGTGACAGCCAAAAAAACAGGAATAACGGTTAAGATACATTATATCACTAATCACAAAAGAAACACACATTCCCATATCCATTTCCCTTTTCAGTTTGTCTTATGTCTCGTGGAGGACTGTTGCCGCTTCTTCCATTTTTCTGTTTGTCTTCTTATGTCTTATAATATTGTCTTAATGACAAGGATTAGAAATTATAATACAGTTCCTCTTCAAGAGATCAATGAGATGTATTGAATTAATTAATTAATCTCTGGAACATCGTGCAATTGTTTTTTATTTTGGCAAATTCACGGGTGCTTTTCTCGAGTAGACCAATGAATGAATAACATGTAATATTACACTATGGATAACATGGAACTCATAATGACTTATTATTTGATCTTGTTTTTTAATTGCTAAATGACCCGCAAGGTTATTTTTGTTGACGATCTCATTTATACTTGCATATTTTTCATGTTTAATATTGAACTTTAAAAGAAGTGAAATAATTCTTAATGGAATTTTTTGCAATTATAAAATTTAAAATAGATTAAAATTAAATTCTAACCCATTTATGATATACATATGATTACTTTTTTGGGTTCAGGATGAAAAGGTAGTGAAATCATTTTAAAATTTTAGCTACGTACTAACGCAATCATCTTTTTCTTTATATAATTTATTTAAATGATGATAATCAAGGATTTCTATTTGACAAATCACAACCGATTTTGCTTGATCATACTGCATTTAGTTTCATAGAAAACTTGTTGAAATTTCTACTAGAGAATATGGTTGGGTCAATACATGACGAAGGCTAGTGGGGGAAAGCCTATTAAGTGTTTCATTGTGGGAAAGTAGTGGTTCTAATAACAGTAGACTACAATGCGTAACTTAAACTCCTTAGGCATCGTGCAAAAGAATTTTATATCCGTTAGATATACTGGGATTAAAATAAAAAATCAACTATTATTATAAGTATGGATTACGTTGAAATAACCTACATCAGATAAAATTTTTTAAAAAAATTCTTTATTTTTTCTCTCTCTCACTTGAACTTTTCCCTCATAATTTGCAACCACCCCTTCCTCTTCAACCCCACCCTGTCGTCGCCACCACAACCCTTCGCCGCAGCCTGGAAGACCGTTGTCACCGTCATTGTAGAGGAACTACTCGCTCCCGACATCCCCGGTATCGAAACTAGACCACTTGCGTCAGGTTCGTTTTCAAATCCGATGACGATTCGTGTTGTTTTCTTTACCTTGGATCTGACTATTTCTTTTAGACACACATTTCTTAGTAGCCACAAAAGATAACCTTAAATTTGAAAAAAAAAAAAAAACTCAGATATGAAACGCAACTTCAACATTTGCACGTTCATGAAGGATTTCATCATCGCCACACTCAAGTCACAAACAGAACGCATCACCAACATCGGATTTGCAAAAAGAAAAAAGAAAGCTTAGATTTGGAACACATTTTTATTGCATGTAACGAATTTGGGATACGCACCCTAGACCTGCTCATGATGTAATAGCTATGGTGAGAGAGAAGGGACAATGGAGGATAGGGAGATTGAGCGGTGAGAGAGAAAGGGGACAACCAGGATTAAATTGGAAAAGAGAAAAAAAAAGAAGTAAGAATCCATCAATTTAAAATTAAATAAATTTAAGGATATCCAAACTTATTTTCCACATTGGGAGACTTATTCTTGACACTTTCCCACACTAGCCTTGGTAGCTAATACACACCTAAGTTGAGCTTTTGTATAATTTATTTTCTTGTGTGCCACATGGCACATGTTCAGAGTTAATAAGACCAAGGAGAATCTAACGCTATGGTCCACCCATACCAAAGGAATATTGTTACACTGTCTTCTTATACATGGAAGGGAATCATTGAATTTTATTTGTGCCAAGAAGCCTGTTTTATTTAAACTACATATGATTTTTATGCATCTACATGATAATGACTTTGGACGGCTTAGCGTTGCTTATTTGTGAAGTTATGTGGCATTCATGTAGTTAATTAGTATGTATTTAATTTACGTGGATACGGACATTATGTATAGGAAAATATTTAATAATTACACTTTATATATGTTGTCCTACATATAGAGAGAAAAATATTGATATAATGATATGATTTTTCTATTTAGTATGTATTTAGTTTACGTGCATACGGACATTATGTATAGGAAAATGTTTAATAATTACACTTTATACATGTCCTACATACCGAGAGAAAAATATTGATATAATGATATGATTTTTTTATTTGTGATAATATAATTTATGATATGATAAAAAGAGATAAAATAAATAAAAGATGTTAATGAGGATAAATGAAAAGTGATTTATGGATACGACTTCTATTAATATCTATTTCAAAGATAGTCCCTAATTGTATTTAAGTTTTATACTATTAAACTTAAATTTATCATATCTCATTAATTGAAGTAAATATATACTATAAGAAATTTCACTAATAAAATTTTCATTCAATTCAAAACCAACTAAAAAAACTTTTATTGCATTTAAGGATGAAAAAGAACTAAGTTGTCTATCAAGAATATTTGACTTGTCTTGTTTAAGGTCTGACTTGTTTATTATAAAGGTTGGATTCAAACTTTTTGAAAATTTATTTAAATAAAAATGATAAGTTCAAACTTTAAAAAAAGTCTGTTAGACCTATCAGATTGATTTGTTTAATATATATATATATATATATATATATATATATTAAAACTTAAAAGACAAATCAATCTTTTAAAAAAAGAAATAAAATAAAATAAGACAAATCTAAGTAGCCTAGTCTACGTAAAAGATAGAAAACAAAATAGGGAATATAAAATGTTTGTAGTTCGTAAAAGAGCAAAATAAGGAAAACATGTAACCTTCTTCCTCTAACACTCTCTCTTTCCTGAGTCATTGATTTTCATTTTTCAACGAGACCTTCTTCTTAGTTCTCACACAATGTGATTGTTCACTTGTTTTGGACATATCGTACTTGTTCCACGCCAAACAACATTAAGCATAATTTTTATTACTTTTCTATAGTCAATTTGATTTTGACTATAGTTCTTTAAAATATATTAATTTGCCTTAGGTTTATTTTTTTAATTTTAATCGTAAAGTTTCCTCATCGTGACTTATTGATGTGATTAAGAATTATTAATTTTTGTGTTCTATTGCACCTGCGAATTATAGTAATGTTGGAAGATGCATCAACTCACCTCTTGACTGAGAGCATGTTAATACTTAGAGTTAGAGTGAAAGTTTTGCATCTCTCACCATACCTATTAACTATTATTGTTAAATTGGTTTTGATATTAACTTGAAATGATTGTGTTCAAAGTGTGCGTGGTTTGGGTTTATTGAATCATTGATTCAGTAGCAAAGTGCCATGCATCAAGCTATTCTTGTCAAAAGGTAAGGATAATAGATTCCCTCTATTTTTAAATTAAAAAGGTCGTGTGAAAGATAATTTTAAAATTTCTATATTCAAGTTCTTGTTATTGTGAAACACCCAAATCTATGAAAGAGATGACAACTCCCTATATTGTTAAATTAAAAAGGTCTCGTGAATGATAATTTTTAAATTTCTTTATAAAGTTTTGGTTATTGTGAAATACCAAAATTTGTGAAAAAGATGACAACTCTCTGTATTGTTAAATTAAAAGGTCCTTGAACTATTTTTTTTTTATAAAAAGGTCTTCTCAACTAAAAAGGTATTCAATCTTTAATTGTGTGTAATATCTAAATTTGGGAAAGAGATATAAAAAAATAAAAAATGTGTTCTCAATTAGGATTGATTACCTTCAATGACTAACAACAACTCTAACTCACTGTATTGTTAAATTAAAAAATTCATATGAAGGTATTCAACTAAGAAGGTCTTCAATATTCAATTAACGACTACTGTTAAATTAAAAATGTACATTATGTTCTTGTTAATTTAATTGAATTCAATAAATGTATGCATTATTATTTGTTGCGAAACGACAAGTGTACCGTTCGTGTCAAGTAATAAAGTGTGTAAGTAGAGTATCGTATCCACAGGGATTGAGTTCCTAATTTTATCATAACTTAATATGAGAAATTGGAAGAAAATAGTATGTTTAAAAAAAGTATTGTTGTGTTGTGGAATTAAACAAATTAAATAAATGACAGAAAATTAAGAAATTAAAAGCAAGTTTCAATGGATTGTGACGAATTTAAGAGAAATAATTGTGGTCAGAGCACATTCTTCTTTTGATCCCTACCTCTTTCACTTGAATTGATTATTAAATTCAATTACTTTTGATTACTCAGAGGATGTATCTTCCCAAATTTAGTTAAATCCTAATTCCTTAGCAATTTAACCCTTTACTCCAATCAGAAATCCTAATTCCATAGCAATTCCTATCAAGCTAAGCATTTAAAAGAATACATCATAAAAATTCTGCAATCATACATCCCTATCCCTAGGCAATGTAAAAATTGTTATTTTACTCATGTCAGAAATTACAATCTCAATATTCCTATTGTGAACCCTAACCCTAAGAACTTTAATAGAATGACCAAATCTAATAAAGAATAATACAATGAAGAACAGAGTAAAACAAAGTAATCATAATAATCTCATATTAATACCAATCAAATTACAGAGAAGTTCACATTGGTTCTTGGCCCTAACCACAATAAAGAAATTAGTCATACATGGCTAAAGAAAATAACCAATGAGAGGAGGTTGCACATGTCATCTAAGAAGACATTCAAAAAAATGCAATGAAAGGAGGTTGCACATGGCTAAAGAAAATAACCAATCTGTCATTCCTTTTAAGCTTTCTAATCCATCAAACTCATTCCTAATTCCTGGGGTTAAATACTCCAATGAGAGGATGAGAGAAATAATTGTTACTTCTGTAATGGTTCATGAATACCCTTTTAGCATTGTTGAGGATGAAGTTTGGATGTAGGCTTTCCAATATGGAAATCCTGACTTTCAAAAATAAAGTCGTAAAACAGTGAGAAGCAATTGTTTAGTAATATATAATGTAGAAAAGAATCGATTTAAGGATTTGTTGAAAACTGTCAACAAAATTAGTTTAACAACTGACATGTGGAAATCAAGTCACCAAGTGGTTGAGTATATGGTGTTCACCGACATTTCATTGATGTGGAATGGATACTTCAAAAGAGGGTTTTAAGTTTTGTCAAGGTGTCTGCTTTGAGGCAAGGAATTGATTTAGCATATGTCATTTTTAAGTGCATGAAGGCATGGGGATTGAAGAAAAGGTATTTTCTGTGTTGATTGACAATGCTTCTTACAATGAATCATATTTGAAGAATTTGAAAGAGAACTTATCACTTAGCACAAAATTAGTTTTGAATGGAGATTTGTTTCATGTTAGATGTTGCGCATACATATTGAACTTGCTAGTACAAGATGAACTTGGTAAGATAAAAGGTATCATTCAAAATGTTTGTGAAAGTGTGAAGTATATTAACCATAATGATGCGAGATTGAAGGCCTTCAGTGGTATTATTGAACAAAAGCATCTAAAAGAAAGAAAGTTCATCCCTGATTGTCCAATAGGTGGAATTCAACATTCCAAATGCTGTCAGTTGCATTGAAATTCAAAATTGCCTTTTTAGCCTATGGAGAACAAGATCCCCTTTATACTTCTGCACCTTCAAATGAAGATTGGGAAAAAGTACTGAAAGTTTGTAAATTTTTAGAAGTATTTAACTTAGCTACACATATAATATCAGGCAATGATTATCCTACTGCTAATTTGTATCTTGTAGAAGTTTGGATGGTCAAGCAAGTAATTGACAAAGCATAAGATGATGAAGATTTTTTCATGAAAGATATGGCAGCCTCAATGAAACTAAAATTTGACAAATATTGGGGGCAATGTAATTTATTGATGTCCACTGCTAGTGTTTTAGATCCTAGGTGCAAGTTTCTTACGATTGGCGTTTGCTTCCCTTTGTTGTACAAGCCTGAAAAAATTGCTAAAGAAAATGTAGACAAGGTACAAAGTGCTATCCAACAATTATATGATGAGTATGTGACTTTAAGCAATGAAGAGTCATCCTCAAATGAAAGGAACGTTGGTGGCATAAACTCCTCAACTACCCATGTGCTTGAAACATCTGTTATGACTAGGTTTGATCAATTAATGAACCTTGTGCATGAAAAAGAAACAGTCCCACCAATGAAATCAGAACTAGATGTTTATCTTGAGGAGAAAATACTTATATTCCTAATAATGAAAACTCCTCTTTTAATGCCTTGGAGTGGTGGAGGAATAAGAACTTCAAATATAAGATTTTTATCAAAGATGGCAAGAGATATACTAGCTATTCCAATATCAATCATTGCATCAGAATCTACATTTAGTGTTGGAGATAGAGTGATTGATGAGTATCATTCTAAATTGAAAGAAGAATTTATTGAAGCTCTCATATGCGGTGGGAATTGGATTTGCCATAATTAAAATTTGAAGAGAAAAACAAAGGTACACCAATTTTATTTTTAATCGACTCTTTTGTAATATATTTATTTTTCTAATAAAATTTTTCCTTATTATGAAGGTGAATGATCAACTGCTTGAAAAAATTACCATGAAAATCTCATAAAATGATTATGACTTTTTGGAAATATAAGTAAGATGTGGAGATATTTTTTGTTTAAAAAATATTTCTTTAACTTTCCTAAACTAATTTAAAGTGTTTTATAAAATTAATTTATATTTTAATAACACTTTTCCCCCTCAAAATGAAGGTTGATGAACAACTTCAAAAACTCACATTTAAGATTTGATGATATGTTGATGTTTGGGAGATGACTTGAGAATTAAAAATTTTCTTCTTCTTTGTATTTAACTTGCCTTGAGTTCTTATTTCTTATTTATTTTAGTATTTGACATTAAAACTAGATTATCGAATGAAAATTATGACATTTTACTTAGTTTTCTTATTTTATTTACAATATTTTTATTGAATACATAAAGTGTTACATTATAATTCTTACTTGGATTGTTATGATTAGTGAATTTTAATCTCATAATAAATGCTCTAATTAATTTTAACTTTTTTTCCACATACAATTAAAAGAAAAATATGTATCTTTCTTTATATTAAATTTAAAAAAATACTATGCATATTCTCAAAGTTTCACTATATAGTCATTAGATTCTCTTCATATATAATATTTATTATTATAATATAGATTTTTAATAAACTAGTAAACCAAACCAAACTATTTAATACATCAAACCAAACCTAAAAAAAAAGTCTATACCAAGTAAATACGTCATATCAAATTTTATATTTTTAATTCAGAGCAAGTCTAAGCCTAATCATGACCTGTTTCTATCCCTAATTAGAGGTGATTTAACCAGACACTAAATGTATACACTTCGGAAGTATGGTTATTAAAATTTAAAACTAAGGTGGAAGAAAAAGATATCACCCTTATCCTCATTGCTTCTCGGTTTTTGTTTGTTTGTTTTTGTTCACTTGCATGTCTTACGTACGACTGTATTTATTCACATCTTCATCAGTCTTGAGTCTTGACCAAATCAAGAAAGAGGCAAAAACCTCAATCAGAAGGCAATAAATAATAGCGAAGCTCTTGCATTCACCGTCAAATGAATTAATATATGACTCCATCGTTTTCGGCCGGCTTTGTCACCTTCTTAAGGCTCAACTCATCAGATCACTGCTACCATTTCTTCATTTTGGAATCACTTAATCCATGGGTGACAATGATGGTCATGATCCCTTATCAAGCAACCTTGTTATCCTCCTCATTGCCATGGGTTCCGCAGCTTTCGTTGTCTCAATGTACCATGTCATAGCTATTTGCTGGTGCGACCAGCGCATCGAAACCAAAACCGACAACAACAACGGACACCACAGACAGAGGGCACTTCCATGGTGTCGGTGGCGCACATGATTCCAACCCACACATATCGCAAGAAGAAAATTGATCGTACGGTTCAAGGCCGACCCAACTGTAAGTGAAACCTTAAAACAAATTTTAAGAGAAACTCTTTTACTTAAAACTAGTTGGATACTCGTAGGTTCACATGGGTTACGTTTATCTCTACATATATATGTCTGAGAGTTGGATGTCAAGTCTTTTTGCTAATATATATAACTTTCTACTTTTATAAAAATTAATAAGAAAATAGTTTTTGTTGGTGAGTTTTTTTTTATTCACCTAATATATAGACATATGTCGGACTCGAATCAAGTCTTTTATGATCATTGTCATAGGACAATTATCATAGGAACTAAGGACTCAGGTTGGTGAGTTTAAAACTTAAACTGCAGTAGCCTTATACCTTTGGATTAATCCTGGTGTGGTTTCAGGTGACGGTGGCGATGACAACATCACATGTGCGGTGTGCTTGGGAGACTTTGAAGACGGTGAGGAGTTGAGGACGTTGCCAGAGTGCACGCACTCTTTCCACGTGCCATGCATTGATATGTGGCTGAGTTCGCATTCAAGTTGCCCTATTTGCCGTAGCAGTGCCACACCTTCTCTGGAGGTGCTTCACTCCGACCAAGATTTCAATTATGCATATCATCAGCATCAGCACAACATAGATATGTCGACGCAGTTAGCTGTCACACATGTGATGCGACGGTGAAATGGTGTTATCTTGTACGTTGTGTTGCTATGATGGAGTGGAGATTAATTCTTGGTTTTAAGGAGACAGACACAACTGCAAGAAAAAACCTATATGCTCGTTAGTTACTATTTGAGTCATGAGATCAAGTATCGACGACCCTGAGCTGTTTTGCAGTTTGCGTATATGTGCCGCCCGGGAAATTAGTTCTGCTATGCCAAAGCTATTTCTAGGTAAGTGTAATTTGATACACTTTTTATTATTAGTTAATTTGTTAAATGATTAAATCATGAATTGACTCGTAAATATGTCATCTTTTAAAGTGTATGTTGAATTTGTAGAAAATAAATGAGTAAAAATATGTAAAAAGAGTTTGTTGCTAATTATTATTATTATTATTATTATTATTATTATTATTATTATTATTATTATTATTATTATTATTATTATTATTATTATTATTATTATTATTACGGGGTACCTTGGTAACTTCCTTACTTCTCTAAAGGGAGGGTTGGGTATCAAGAATCTAGTGGCGGCTCTTGTGGGTAAGTGGCTATGGAGATTGTTGCTGGAAGGAGAGAGTTTGTGGGGTAAGGTGGTGAAGAGTAAGTAGGGGGAAGTAAGATTATGTGGGAGGAGGGATGCGGGAATGTCACAATGGTGGAAAGATGTTATGAATATTTGGGAGATGAGAGAGGGTGAAGGGGGGTGGTTTCAAAATAATTTGCAGAGGGTGTTAGGTGAGGGGTCTAGAGATAGCTTCTGGCATGATACTTGGGATCATCAACAACCTTTGAGCATTTTATTTGAGAGACTTTTATCCAATTCTTTACAAAAAGACTGATATGTATAGCGGATATGGGCCGGGGTTTGGAGGGAGAATGAGTGGACTTGGAAGTTAGAATGGAGGAGGGAGTGGTTTGTGTGGGAACTTGATTTGGTGCAACAATTATGGGAGGTTATTGGTGGGTAAAACTGAGAGAAGGGGCTTTGGATGGCAATGGAACAACACCAGCGGTCATGGTTATTAATTGTGTGAGGGACAAAGGCTCGGGTGACAACAATTTCTTCATCATAATGTGGAAGGTAACGACACCATCTAAGGTTAAATGCTTGATTTGGAAGCTGGCACATAATATGCTCCAAACCAAAGACAAGCTTTTACTATAGTAGGGTCGTATGTATGGTTCCTCTTTATAGTGCTTTGGCGGCGCTTTTCTTGTTACCATTTGTACTGTTGGTGGTAAGGATCTGGTTTCACACCTTGTGATAAGATTCTTGCTGTTTATCAATGATAATTCTCTTTGCTGTGAAAAAAAAGAAAAAAGACTTCTCCAAATGCTGATCCTATATGCCGAGAAGCGGCTTCTTCGATTCTTGTTCTGGTGAGTGACCGGCAGACGGAACCAACAAAAGGTATATATTCCGATATCCAATTCGGATATCGAAAAAAGAAGTAACACACTCAAACTAATTAAAGGACCGTGATACTCCTTGTACTCATATCTTTTAATAAATTTTGCTTTATTTTTTTTAAAAAATACCCCAACTAAACAGAAAAGTGGTACGTGTTGTTGTTGTTGATAGTAAACCCCACATAAATAATGTTTTAATAGATTAAAATTTTGCTTCAGATAATATTTTCTCAAAATTTATCGTTAAATTAAAAGCTTATTCCATATATATATATATAATGACATAATATCTAAATATTATTATATATAATTTTATTTATTTTATTACCGAACTCATTAAAAAATTAATGTAATAAGTTCGAACTAATTATTTAATTAGAGATTTTGAGTTTAAGTCATTTATATAAACTCTGTCCAATAAGTTTGTTACGTATAATGATCTTACTCAAACTAAAGTATAATTGCTTTTCATATAAGATAAATATGGTTTATACAAAAATAATATTATTATTTATTATTGTCAATAATTGGGTAAATTGATGCCAGTTATTGTTAATTACGTAAGTTTCCTACCTGTTGTTAGGGTTCGGAAAAAAAAGCAACACACTCAAACTAAAGGACATGATACTCCTTGTACTCATATCTCTTAATAAATTTTGCTTTATTTAAAAAAAAAAAATACTCCAACTAAACAGAAAAGTGGTACGTGTTGTTGTTAGTAAACCCCACACAAATAATGTTTTAATAGATTAAAATTTTGCTTTAGATAATATTTTCTCAAAATTTATCATTAAATTGAAAATTTATTCGATATAATCTAAAATTATATATATAATAACATAATATCTAAATGTTATTATATATAATTTTATTTTATTACCGAGCTCATTGAAAAATTAAAAATAAGAATGTTCGAACAGGTTTTGAGTTTAAGTCATTTGTATAAAACTCTATCAAATAACTTTATTAGCGGTCTTACTCAACTAAAATATAATTACTTCTCATATAAGATAAATATGGTTTATATAAAAATATTATTATTTAATGTTATTGTCAATTGAGTAAATTGATGCCAGTTATTGTTAATCCTTCCAAATATTTTATTGTCTTTCAAATTCTCTCTCCTATAACAAGTATGTTGAGAAATAAAAAATTTGAAAAAAATACAAAGAAATAAATAGATAACTCATTTTTGAAATAATACATATCCAAATTATTTGTGGCGGAAAAAGACTTAGGTGATATTTGGTAAAGAGGGATGAAAGTATAAAGAATGAAATAAGATGAAAGACATTGGAAAAAAAATAGAAAATAAAGTTAAACGATTGAAATGAAAGAAAATGTAAAAGAAATGAGTTTTTTTAATTAAATTAGTAGTAAGTAAAGAATAAAAAGAAAAATTTAAAAGCATAGAGATAGAACAAATATCAATTTTATCCCCATTAATTAAGTAGGTTTCCTACCTATTAGGGCAACAATTTTTTTTGAGAATCACACTGTTTGCCAAATATGAAAATTGCATAATTAATTATACTACTTCATCTTACCACATAATCAATTATGATATAAACATAATTGATTATGTTGCAAACCTAGCTAAGACCAACTATTTCATATTTTGAATGATTCAATGGATACATAACTAATTATACTAACATGACAATCAATTATGTAGCCCAATTCGATAACAAAATGTTTCAATCCAGTGCCATATACCAAATCGAGTGAGGCACAAACACCAAAAAAGAAGCAAAGAATAATAAAGAAACAATCATGAGCAACGTGAGATCTTTTCCAAGGCAATTTTGGAAAGTGATCGCGGTCGTACGCAACCAAATTAATTTGATTTTAAAATGTAGTATTAGGAAGTGACTCCTAGGTCGTCTCTCAAGGACCAATTGTCTATGTTTAAGGGATTGAAAACGTGCAAGGGGGGTTTTTGAAAGAATTTGGCAGAATATATAAAAACAGAATTACTAATTAAACACAATGATTAAAAACAAGTCAGACCCTTAGAACAGATTGTGCCTCTAATTTCCTCGGTTCACGAAAGATAATCTG
>PYAF01004066.1:0-25950 GCA_007407185.1 Glycine tomentella | reverse complement strand
GTGAGGTGGCAGTTCTTGTTTTCTCCTTTATTTGCTCTTAATCTCTCTTGTTTTGACCTGCAAACACTTGATTGGTATTAAAATGCTTTATAAAACATAATATACTAAATATATCTAATTATTATACTATTTTCTAACTATTTATTCTAAATATGACTTAAACTAATGCTATATTTAGGATGTGTTTGCAACACATCAATTAGTCAGGACTTTGATCCTATTAATTAAGAAGTGAACAACACAGATATATACCGATTTTTTGTCTCTATGTATGGGTTACAGTTCCGACTTTTTGTTGTTTTTTGCATGATTTAAATTTTCTTTCACAAAAAAAAATGCACGAACGCTGCCCCCGAACTCCCACCACAAATGTGCGGACATAAACAAATTTTCCTGTGTCCACCATTGGATACACCAACAATCCATTTTAGATATGTTAACACTTCATCTCAAACAGAGCATCCTAGTCTTTCTCTGGAACAAATCATAAACCAAATTAATAATAATTTTCAAAAATATAAAATCCCTAAGTTTATTTTTATGTACCAACTACTTTGGTGTGTTTATTTAAGATTTGATCGGTATATATAATTGGCCATGTGGTTGTCGGTTAGATATGATGAATTAATGTGTATTATATTCCATATCCTCATTGTACTCATAAGTGCCTAACTTTTCCAACCACTCATGCCGTTTCATTTAAACAATACCGACCTAAATCTAGCAAAACAATTACTTAATTGCCAAGGGCCACCTCGATTTCTCACAAAATAAATAAATAATACTTTTCCATTTTTGGGTGGAAGGAAAAGAGAGAAAAAGACGAGAATAGAAAGAGCAAAAGTAGAATAAAAAATGAGGTGAAAAATAAACAGTGACAACGGCTGAAATATGGTATGGTATGGTATATGGATATCATTGTTGTATCATAAAGCATCAAGAAAAGAAGCTCATAAAAACATTTTTACAGGACTACAATTTATCAAACTAAACCTAGCACTAATAACGGCTTAATTAAAATTAATTATACACAACATCTTTCTAAAGTTGTATTATGTACATGGTGTCAGGTCTAGAGTATTATTTAAAATCTAGTGACTTATAAAAGAATACGAGCCTATAATCATATGCCACATCGTTGTATCTAGTCTGTTACAATCGATTAAATAAAAGACAAAAAAGTTAATAGTTATGCACTACAAAAAAAAAAAAAAACAAAATTTCCAACGGAAAAATTCCATTGCTAATGCCTAAATTCTGTCGGTAACACCATATTTCTGGCGAAACGAAATTGGTCGCTAAAACGGGCGTAGGAAAGGTCATCGACGGATTTTGAAGTCCATCGGTAATGATACCGACGAAAATATCTGTCGGAAAGCATTCATGGGAATTTTTGTGACGGAAAAAATCCGTCGAAAATTTCCTGGGTTATGAGTTTGGTAGAAACTTTTTGCGACGAAAAATTCCGTCGAAAACTGCCTGTGGGACATTAGCGACAGAAAAATCTGTCGAAAAAAGGTTTTTTTTTTTTTAAATTCGTTTTTAAATATTTAAAAAATTTTGTAACCTGTTTGTTGTTCATCAATATATAAGTAAATATTTGCTACAATGTTTACATCTAAAACATGCATTCAATTCATGAAATATTAAAAGAATTTAATCTCAAACAATTTAACTAATTCAAAGGAAACAACTCATAAAAACACAAAATGTTATAAGTCCATAGTAAGCATAAAATTCAAATTATACAAGTATGTTGTGAATGTAGCCATAGGAAGACGACTTTATTCCCCACCACAAAACTATTTTTTCCTATTTAACCAATGCAACTATGTCATCAAATAGACAAATAGATAAATGATGTGTTTACAAAGCTTCAGGCAAGAATTTTCCATCTTTATAATAGCCCTTTTCGATTTAAAAAACTACACATTGTCCACTTGCAAGCTTTTAATGTGACAACTACATTCATGAGCTAATCGTGTTTATAATAAGTCCAATGGAGACGTCCTTGGACTCATCCCACATCCAACTCCTGCAGATTTCATCTATTGTTGTTATAGAAAAAAGATTAGTGTTTTTCAATCTTTGCTTAACACCTATAGAGAGACAAGAGAAAAGGACGTTTAAATGTGATATGATACAAGAAATAAATAGAGTATTAATTTAAGTATATACTATGTGAAGATGTTCACTTATCATCACTCTTAATTTTCAATATATCTAATACTATATAATAAGAGAACGACCTTCTTAGCCACATATTTTCCAACTGGATAGACTGGGGGTTTTGTGTAAGGAATCCAGTAAACAAATTGTCATCAGATTATTAACAACAGGAAGGCTCAATGGAGGAGAAAGCATTCATACGTTGATTTTATTTTTTTGTCTAGATTTTCCCGTGCAAGAAATTGAATTTTCATATGAAATTCAAACACAGTAGCTAAAAAAAGGTATAAAATTTGATTAAAAATAGGTATAACATAATGATGCTCTTGTATAAATAAATGGATGCAAACATAGTAGTTAAAATGGGAACGAGTGAATAGTTAATAACTATATATAGAAAGAGAATATGATATTTTAATATACAACTCTATCCTTTGTGCTCTAATATGATACCCAAACACATTTACAAGTATGTCAAAGTGAACTCAACTTGAGTGACATTGTTGTGACACAACTCAGCTAGTATGTGAACTTAAGAAAGCTTATGAAACACTGGTTTGGTATATCAAAACTCACCAAAGGAAGCATTAGCATTATTGAAGTACCATTTATTAGGTTGGAAACACGGACCATTGACAGGGGGCAAGTAAGATTTAATATTAAATGTTGGTATATCAAAACTTCCATATATATTTGACACTACATATTTCAAACTGAAAGGAGTCAGAATTGTTTATAAATAAATAACGGTACGTCGGCATAGAAGATACTATGATATTTGAAGATTCAAACAATTTTTTCAATATTTGTCTGATACTTAGCATTTTTTTCTTCCCATCATATCATAGCATAATAATTAAGTATCAACAAAAAATGGATGCGGACCCTCATAATTATCTAATGGAAAATAATCCAATCAAATATTTCAGGACTTTCTCCCTTTGCAGAAATTATAATAAAGAAGACAGTTCACTAAAGGACTGTGGAACACAAACCAAAATTGTAGAAACAAAAAGAAGCATATTATTAGATTTAAACTCAATAAGTAGAAACTAGAATATGATAACAGGAGAAATTAGTTAGCAACTCAATTAGAATTGCTTGTTGGAATATAAGTTGTAAACTTATACCATTTATAGGAAAATAAGCCATTATCCATGTCCCTATCACTCTAGTTTGGTACAAGTTCAAATTGTCTGCTCTTTTTGTTTTCGTGTAACAACTCTTAACAAGTCTGCATTTGTTGGATGTTTTCCTAAGGAGAATCAACATCATGTAGCCTAAAGAGAGCTGAACAAGTTAAGTGAATGAGTAATGAATGCTGAAACTACAGAGGCTGAAGCTGTTGTGGAGCTTCAAAGGTCTAAAAGAACACTTGAGGATCTAACTTAAAAACACTAAACTAGGATTTACTACATTATATAATCTTGATAAAGAGAACGATATATAATGACTATTTAATAGTCAATATTATAGAGATTCAAACCTGGTAGCAACTTTCACAATGGTGGCAAGGACTTCCCAAAAGCAAGCAGTAGACAAGATGGCTTCAGCTTATGATAGAGTAAAACGAGTTTGAACCCTGCACACAGAAATTGCAGAGAGGTGAAATAAGATACAAAATTTGTGTGAAGTAGTTACTGTGTAACTTAACAAAACTCATTTCAAGAAATTACAGAGGGAATTAGTTGACAGAGTAACTGTGGAGTATGGGGGTTCGTGTTTGTGTTCCTAAAATGCTGAAAGTGCAGAAAGACCAAAATCCAATTTGTTTCTGGGCTTTCAGTCCTCCCCTACCTAAAATGCTGAAAGTGCAGAAAGACCAAGACCAACTTTCCAAGACTTTATTATTAAGTTAAATTTTATGTAGACTCTACTAATAAAATTGAGCCCAAATTATTGAATAGTCACTATGAGATTTAACCCAATGGTGAAAAGGTTTCACAAAAAAGTTATAACATGTTTTCAAAATTCACTCAATTTTTTCTTAAAAAATAAAGTTTTTTTTTTTATAAAAAGGAAAGAAATAAATCTATAAGATTATATAATATTAGTATAAAAGAAGGTATATTTATTTTAGTAACTTCTAGTTTATTTCTTGGAATGGGAAGTAGGAGCAGGGAAAGGAATGACTTGTCTCCAGCTTGTTCATCGATTCCCATTTTCCGATAGTGATTACATAAATTCATGTGTTTAGATCCTAGTGAAATACTAAAAACCATGCCATCACATTCAACTAAAATAAAAGAAAAAGGCAAAAGCTAGTTCCCTAATCACTTAAGCAGAGCAAAACAATCCAAAAAAGAATAAAACTCAACCTTTTAACTCATTCCAACCCAACGAAACCCCACATTGAACATGAGAAAAAGAGCAAGTAAAAACCTTTAGAGCAGATTCCCAGCGCAGAGCCATGGCCCTTTCAGGCGACGCTACCTTTCTGCTCCTCATCTCCTTCTTCTCCCGTGCCTCCTGCGCCTTTAGATAACCATATGATCCATCTCATTCTAGTTCATCCAATTAAAGGAATTATGTAAAACATATGTTATAGGCAGAGACACAAACCTCATGGGCCATCCAATACTGGGAGCCTTTACTTGATTTAACATCATTCAACTTGGTTGCCTGCAAAGGAAAAAGAACCAAGAATATAATTGCAAGCGGTTAGCATTTGGAATTTGCTATGATAAGATGCTGACTTGAGAAAGTTGGTTTTGCTAAATAAATATATATAGGTTTTGTGGGGAGGAATATTAAATGAAGGAATCCTGCCTAAAAATTGAAATTAGACATATGAAACTTCATGGACCTCACTCTAATTAACCAATACACAACAAGTTTTTTCACTTGAAGTAATAAATCGAACCTGTCTCTTGCTAAATGCTTTCGCTCTTGTAACTAAAATTTCACAGTAGAAGTCATCCCACTAGAGTGGTTTTGGGGTCAGCTACTCTGCTGTCTGAGATTTAAGTGATTTCTTAAAATGATCCATGCATACCTGATTACACCAAGATTTCCAAGTCTCAATGAGTCTTGTCGTACTTTCAACCTTGCTTCTTGTCTCTCAGCCTTTGAAACAGATATCAGTAAGTCAGATATTATTTTCATTCTCTGCAAAACAAAAGGATCAAATGTTAATATGCTACTGCTTAATTGATCATGGTACAAAGAATGCTTATTAACCATTTAGTAGGGGGAAGGGAGGGAGTGGTAGCAGAGGGCCCTTCTAGTGGGAAGATATTCATATGCTGGCAACCCGACCCAAGGAAAAGCTGAGGAGAAGCTTTTCGAACCAAGGAGAAGCTGAGAAGCGAAGAACAAACATTTTTTTTATAGATATGTATAGATTCTGGGAACCTCTTGATTCACGTTAACCCCTCATAACTTTATGGCTGTAATTATCACTTGATCACACTACTCATATCAGTTGATTTATATGTTAAGTAATTAAGTATAATAAGACATTAAGACATCAATTATGTTTTACATGATCTACGAATAGTGATCCTAACATGATGGTCAAGCCAAATTTTATGATATGATACTAATTATTTCAACGCATGAGTAAATTGATTCTTAGATAACAACAAAAATGATGTTTATTTGCTAATATTTACCTTTCTCTGGATGTCCAAACATGCCTTTTGATTGTCTTGATCTAAATGGTGAATTGAGAGGGACAAAATTTCATACACATACACAAACAAGGAACTGATGATGCAAGAAAAAAACTGGCAAATTTACTTTGAAAGAAAAAACAAGAAACATCAATGTCAGACTACTCAGCAACTTCAGTTTTATCAAAGTATACCCCTAAACTTGCTTTTGTAAATTTAGGAATTGATGATGCAAGCTATAATTCAAGGAAAATTATATGCAAAGTATAGGCAAAATTTGTGGCCATCAGAAATATAAAGAAACAATAAGAAATAAAATCACTAGCGTCGTTGACAATAGTCATAGGTAATTCTGATGTAAGTTTGTTGCGAACACGGCAAGTGCACCGCTTGTTTCAAGTAATAAAGTGAGTAAGTAAAGTATCGTCTTCCACAGGGATTGGTATAAAATTCACAATAATTTTAGGTCTACGCAACTGGAAGTAAAAACAGAAGATGTTTTGAAGAGAATTAATTACTGTGTGTTGAAGAGTTGAATAGAAAACTGAAATTAAAATAAGCAGTAAAATAAGTTGAAGTGTTACTAATGGAAAAAACAATTGTGGCCAGGTACAATCCTTTCTGATCCCTACCTCTTTCACTTAACTGGTTTATCAAGTTTGGTCACTCAAATGACACATCTTTCCGATTTTAATAAATCCTAATTCCTTAGCAATTTAGTCCTTTAACAAGAATTCTAATTCCTTAGCAATTCCTATCAAGCATATAAAAGACTATATCATAAGGTTCGCTTATGTCTGATTGTTCAGAGAATAAATCTTTTCTAGTTTAGTTATCCCCTAATCCCTTAGCGAATTAACCCTTTAACCTGAATCGAAAACCTAATCCCTTAGTGAATTCTATCAAGTTAAGCATTTCAAAGAATATATTGTAAAGTTCTGCAGTCATGCATCTCTATCCCTAGGTAATGAACAACTGTTATTCTAATCAGGTCAGAAATTAGAATGCCAACATCCCTATTGCGAATCCTAACTCTCAGCACTTAATTAGAGTGATCAATTCCAAATAAGAATAATACAAATAAGAACATAATAGAATAAAACAATCAAAACATTCTCATTCAATACCAGTCAAGTTACAGAGGAGTTCACATCGGTTCTTGGCCTAACCACAATACAGAATTTAGCCTGACATAGGCTTCAAGAACACCAAAGCTGTGGAAATAAACATTATTCTACAGTAACCTAGCTTTGATTCTTGACTTCCAATGGTTTCCAATGATGTAATAGATGATTATAGATGAATCCCAGGATTATTCAGTGTAGAGTATGTCCCCTTCTTCAGTCCAGAAGCCTTTATTTTATAGATTGGTTTAATTAGAGTAACAAAGCCCCTGTTCTGTGCCAATTTTGAACTCAATCTTTTTTAAATCAGGATCTGCGTCTCCGCCGCGCTGATGGCGCGAGACCCGTGTAGATCGCATTGCTAGTTCGAAATCATGGCGTTGATAGCGCGGGAGTCCGCGCTGATCGCGCGGATTGTGCGAATGAATTGCTGCTTCCAGACCCTATGGCGCGAATCGCACGATTTGTGGCGCGAATAACGCGAGCTTCGTGGCAGAATGGCGCTGGTAGCGTGAATCTCCACGCTGATATCGTGGAGTCTTCGAAACTGAAGCTTGATATTTGCGTTGTGGCGCGACTCGCGTGGAAGCTGGCGCGACGCGCGCGAGACTCTTGGCTTGGTTTTCTTCTTTCTCTGCTTAATCCTCTTCTTGTAAACCTGAAATCATAACTTGGTGATAAAATGAGATAAAATAGAATCATAATGATAAACTATCTTATTCTAACCTATTTCCTAATGATTTAATTGAAATATAACCTAAAATTATCCTAAAACTAAGATGTGTTTGCAATACATCAAAGTTATATATGTCTTAAAAGATAAAAAATAGTAAAAAAAAGGATATATTTCAAATCAAAATGTATCTCTTATATAAGTTCTTATGAATAAATTTATCCCAATAAATCTTTTATTTATTAAGAAAAATAAGTAGGATGAATAATCTAGGTGTGTCTTGTGTTATGTACACTAAATGTAAAAAGAAAAAAACAAAGATTATCTTAATTTCTGGTGAAATTAAATGAGAAAAAATATAAAAAAAATTTAAACAAACAAATTTAAAAAAATTCAATTCATTCCAATTCCTTTTTTATATGCATTGAATGCTTCCCATGGTCCCAATACTTACAAATATTTAATTAGTAATTGCATTAAATAAAAGAGAATACATGGATACAACATTATATGCGGTTTTATTATTACTTTTTCATCAAAATTAGAATTACAGTTACTTTTTCATCAAAATTAGAATTACAGTTCTATAAGTTAATGATGAAAATAAGGTTTTTTATGACTAGTCTAAATCATAGTTATGTTTTAAGAGAAAACTTGTAATCTATAAAAGAAATTTAGGGAGTGAAAAGTTATTCAAATAGAATTAATTGCTCTAGCGTTGAAGGACAAATCTTAATGATAGCAAAAATTTGTTTTACTGGAAGAAACATTAGAGAGCACAATTTTGAATTTGTTACTACTGCCAAGATTTTATTACAAGATTTTGAAAGCAAAGTCTAAATTAGAAGATGTGTCTGCTGCTGAGGAAAAGGCCAGATCCATAGTCATGAGTCTGTCTCATACTCTTGAAAAGTTGAAAACAGAAACAGAAGAAGCAAACAAGGAAAATGAGGATGTAAGCCAAGAGGTTTCAGCCACCAAGGAAGAAATTCAAAAGGTTGAGTTTGAGATAGACATGACCAAGGAAAGATTGCAAGGTGTTATGCAAGAGCTAGAAGTAGCCAAAGCATCTGAAGCTCTAGCCTTAGATTAGCTGAAAACTTTTACTAAGAGTACCATGAGAGAAAGAGCTTTAATAGCACAGCGTAGTTCCATGATCACTATCTCAAAATTTGCGTATGAGTATCTAACAAATCTTTCAGCCTCAGCAGAAGAAATTACTGATAAAAAAGTATTAGCAGTTGAGGCATGGATTGAAGCTTTCAAGGCCAACGAGAAGGAAATATTGATGTAAACAAAAATAACTCAAAGAGAACTCAAAGAAACAAAATTGGATCAAGAGCTGAAGGTTTACACCAAATAGAAGATGCTTTCAAGAAGAGTTAGTAGTAGTGAAAATTGGGCAAGAAAATGCAAAAAGAGTTCATCCAAGAACTTCCAGAGAGCCTTGTCTAGAAAGAGCATCAAACTTAATGGCACTATAACTCTTGCAAGGGGAGCAAAGTTTCAATGCTAAGAAATACACTAGGGATAGACAATGAATTCAAAATAGAAAAAGAGATAATTATGACTCTTTATCAATGCTAAAATTTAGAAGCAGGGAAGAGTGTGAGAGGCAACATATCTATTAGTGATTGCTACTTTGGTTAGTGAACAACTATCATTGTAAATCATACATACTCAAAGCTTGTGACATATTTTACCAAACAAAATTAAAAAAATAATAGTTAATTGGTATACCCTTTCCTTTCTCAATTTAGAATATTTCACTATTTTCCTTGTGAAATTTGCAAACAGGGTATATCTTAAGGTTCTAGAACTGACAAACCTTTCATAAAATCTATTTTTAATCGTCACTTTATTTTCCAATATATAGCAATTGATGCTTTACCATTTAATTTAATTTAACCAAACTAAAATCATTAATAAATTCAACGTGATGATACAATTTTTATTCTATACTACATAATACTTAACTCCTACAATTAGTTTAAATAAAAACATTTGAAACTAAAAGTAAGCATTATTGTAAAAATTTACCTATCTATGGTTCTTTTCATGTAATGTATTTATACAAATAAGAACACTTTTGGAAGATAACCATGTTTCATAGATCACATTTGGAAGACCAACAGGATATTATTTTGAGATGTAAGCCTTGGAGACTTCCTTGATAGATAAAAACAATCATATAAAAAAATAGATTCAAATAGTTTATGCCAAATAAATAAATAGACTAATCATTAAAAAATCAAAATAATGAACAAAATAGTCACTTAAACCCCCAATCTCATATTCAATCATCCATACCAAAAATTCACAGACTTGTTGAAGTATAATCCCATATGAGAAATAACACCATATGAAGGCCAAACTGATAGAATGCAACAAAATTGAACAGGTACTGTCATTTTATTTTTTTTCATATATACCCTTGTACCCATTAAAGGCAAAAAGCTCAAACACATAACAATGTGAGTAGGACAAATACACAATATATTACTCTTAGGACCACGAGATTGGAAATAACTAATGTTAATATAAATAAGTTGGAGGAGCTATGGTCTCTCTGTTTGAGTATTGTGTTAAAAGAGGATATAAATAGATGGGTGTAATCACTGATCGCTATTCTTGGTTTGGTTCTGCATTTGTTCATGTTAAAGAACGAAATCAAATTAGATGCGCAAAACATGATAAGTGATTTCTATGTGCATTTGAATATGACTCTGAGGCTACTATTTGTTAAATAATAATAAAACATGTTTTACCTTTGATTCTGTGTGGTTCTGATGACCCATTAGCAGTGCCAGCAAGGACCAAATTCACCGCTCAACACTCCAAACATACCGAACCTGCAACCACCATGGCATTGCAAACCCCATGGTCGGGCGGGATACCTCTACAGGCATCATGTCTGATGCCAGGTCCCTTGACGGCACCGACAGCCTTGGAGTTGGACTCTTCCGACGAAGGAGGGCCCTCGACGGTCATAGAGATGACTTCCTCGCCGTGGAGGAGGACAAAGCCAAGCTTGTGGCGGTCCTCGCGGTCAACACCTTCAGCTGGCTTCTTGCCTTTGGCCAGAGGAAGCCTGCGGAACTCCTCGCAGCTTGAAATTCATAAGGGGAACGAACACAATGTCACATGACGCCTAGGGTTCACCTAATAAGTTTTGGGATAAAAGAAATTTCCGACGGAATAAAAAATCATGGGAATATTTCGTGGAAAAAATAAAAAATTCAAACGGAATTAATTCTATGGAAAAACGTCCGGGGGAAATGGGCCTTTTTTTTGTAGTGATGGAAGTTCAGAAAGCATGGGACCAGTGTAACATAGATGCTGGTTGCATTCATGTCTGGTCTAAAGAGAACGGTGGGATTGTGACTAAACTAAATTTTTGGTACTAAGTCAAAATTCAGAATGTTATCAAATCTCTTGCATGCTGAAATAACAAATACTATTACGAATATTAGATTCAGAAACGTCAAAATTGAAAATGGACTTGCTTTTTGTCTATGGTGCAAAATTGTTTGGCATCTCAACTTTATAAGCAAGATTTTATAAAATGGTATGAAAATTGTAACCTCAACAAAGTTTTTGAGTTTTTTTTACGACTTTGTGACCACATGTAATCGTATCAGTGGCATTTATCTATAATTTACTGCAATATCAACGATTCCAATGAATGGAATTTATATCCAACATCAATTTGGATTTATGTTAGGAAGATGTATCATGAAAGTTATTTTCTTGATGCGATAATTAATGGAAAGATATAGGAAAAATAAGAAAGACTTACATATGGCACTACTACAAAAACAGTCTTTCACGATGGCGAATTTACGACGGTTATATGAAAACCGCCTTAAAAAACGGTGCAGTGGCAAAATTGTAAATAAAAGGAAATAAACGAAGATGGTTTTTATAAAATCGTCTTTGAAAAAAAGGATAAAAAGGCGGTTTTTCTAAAACTGTCTTAGAATGTTGTTCCCATTTATCCGTTTTGTCTCTTCTTCTCTCTCTCTCATCAAATCCTTTAATGTTTTTTTTTTTAATTTTGAATTTACGCACTCTCTTTCTCTCTCATCGTTTCACTTCGTCTTCTCTTTCTCTCACCATTTCGCTTCATCTTCTCTTTCTCTCTCGTCGTTCACTTCCTTTTTTCTCTATCACTGTTTCACTGCAACAACAATGGCAGAGGCCGAGATGGAGAAGATAACAAAGCACACTGTTCTTCCTCCTCGATCGCTGCAAAACCTCCCTCATCGCCATGCCCCACATCGCCCTCCAGACACTCGACACGTGGTGCCCTCTCTGCCCTCTTCACTGACACCGACAAGAGAGGGGAGAAGGCCGATCACGACTTGGGCTGGGCATTTTGCCCTATATTCACTGATTCCGATCGTGGTCGACCCCGTCATTGAAAAATCGAGGTTATTGGTGACTCTGGTTGTGAAGGAGCAAGCCACTGAGATCACCGAGAGGAAATAAATGCCGAAGGATTTTATGTTTCCATGTTTCTCATATCTTTTTGTAAAGCTTTCTATGTTTCCATGTTTGTAATTGCTGCGTTTTTGTTTGTTTTGGTTGCTCATTGTGTTATTTTTTTCCATGGTTCAAAGGATGGTGGATAAGCAAAATGATTTATTTCCATACTTGAAGTGGATTCCAAATAGGATGGTGGAGATGAAAATTTAGAATCTTTTACGTGCGCAGAAAAGTTGTCATTAAGGACTTGATGAATGAGCAGAAGAATGGAATGGCTTCAAAAAAGGTCAAGTTGTTTTCTTGACTATGCTATGACTATGATAGAGTTACCCTAATTTGATTGTTTGGGATGTCACATGAAGTAAATTGTTATTTTGACTACCTGATATCGGAAGCCATAGGTATTTGTCTCTAAATTCTATGGTAATGTAGTTTGTTATTTATAGTTCTTATGGAATGATTTTTGTTATCGCTATTTTAATTCATTGCAACTTATTAAACAGGTGTATCGTAACTCTATATCATAAGTGTACTGTAGTGACATTACTTGCTATGATTGACTTGGTAATTTAATTTTTACACTGTAAGTCTAATATATAGTGTTATTTACATGTGGGATAGGCATCGTCATGCTGCAGTTGTCATGGGTTCAAACATTTATGTATTTAGGGGTCTTGATAATGATATATATTTTCTTCCTTTTATGTTTTTTAGACAAACAATTTACACTAGAAAGAAATACAAGTTTCTGGGGACTGGCCATGTGCACACCACTCACATGCTATGGTGGCATCTGATTCTCAGATTTTCATGTTTGGTGGATACAATGGTGGTAAAGCACTTGGGGATTTGCATAGCTTTAATGTTCACAAGGGTCAATGGACAAAGGAAAGGACAGCTGGAAGGAATCCACATGCTAGGTTCTCCCACTCAATTTTTATCTATAAGAATTATCTTGGAGTTTTTGGTGGCTGTCCTGTTAGACAACATTGTCAAGAGCTGGCTTTACTTGATTTGAAGCTTCATTTGTGGAAGCATGTTATCCTCAATAGGCATTCAGTTATTCTTTTGTCTGCATTAAGTCATCTTAGGATCTATAAAATACTATTGATAGTTGCATTTTGTTTCCAGACCCATATCAAGATGCCTGCTTAGCACCATATAATTTAATTATAGCTGACCTTATAAATGAATTAAAGGTGATGATTGAAGTCCTGGAAACGTGATGAATTAAAGGTATTATTTTTTATAAAAGTTTGAATTTCTACATTATTCAAAATAAAAAGCCATTCAGTTATGCCAATGTTAAGTGCTGGGCAGTATATGTTTTTATGCTTACCATGATTATTCTTACATTTTTTTACGAGCCTAACACTTGAAGAAGTTGGTCCTTGACTTGAATGTTTTGCCTTGCCAATTTGTAAGACTTATACTAATCATGAACATATTGTTTTTGATTTTACATTCAGGAAATAAATTTGGTTCACTGATGAAATTAAATTGGGAATTCATTGATGTCAATGTTATCACAGTTTCTCCCTTTTTTAGTTGTTATGTTAACATTAAGCAAAAAAATATGAATATATGAATATATGATACTCAGGGAATATCTCTTATATGGCTCAGACAAGGTATGTTGTTATCTAGGGAACAAGTCTCTTTTATTATGTCAGAATATGAATATATGATACTCTAGTTACAATAATTGGATTTCCAGGACCTAGGCAATCAAAATAAGCATTTTCAAATATGAAAGCATTTACATTATTTAACAAAAATTTTGTTTCCTATGTTTCTATTGCTTTTTCTTGATTTTTTAAGAGATGTCCAAGCTAGCAGATTGGAATTTTGAGCGAGGTTACTGCCTAAGGTGATATTCATCCAACTCATCTTTACTGAATGAGTAAACGAGTTCAATTTTTGAGTGAGATTCGCCCGCTTTTGAACCTTTGTGTAGTGAAGACTTAGATTTGATTGGTGTTGAATATCATGTTGTTGCTTGCTGGTTAATTGTGTTCCTTTTTTCTTCTTATTTGCTTGATTAAAAAGTTCAGAATTTTAGTTAAATTGGATGCTAGCAGATTTTATTAAATTGACGAATTAATTCTCTTAATTGAATATGTCTTGTGGGTTATGAGTCGATTGGTCCTTTTTTATTGGAATTAAATTATTTTATAGGTTAGTTGTCTTGCAATTTGACCTTGGGTTTTTATTCTCTAAAGGCTAGTCAGGAGTTATTGATTAATGTTATTTTTCTACACAGGCGCTTATATCATAATTTCTAATTCATTTGTTTTTGCAATAGTATATAGTTGTGTCTTCTTTATGGTTGCTAAATCACTAAATGCATTTTACAGTGATGTTCATTGGATCTACGCTTTTTGCATTGCAGCAACTATGTGGCATAAATGTTGTTTTCTATTTCTCTTCAATTGTCTTTGAAAGTTTTGGTGTACCATTTGATATTGCAAACACATTTGTAGGAGTTTGCAATTTATTGGGTATCTACTGACTTAACTCTATTTTTGTTTATTTGTTGATTTGTAATTGCTCTTCATTCCTCTCAACCTTGTTTTGTAATACCTCTTCAGGGTCAGTAGTTACAATGATTCTAATGGATAAACTTTGAAGGAAAGTGCTTCTCCTGGGTGAAAATATAATGAACACTTATGCAAATAACCAAGAGGGGGGTGAATTGGTTTTTTCCTTAGAGTTTTAAAAAGTTTCCTTTCGAAAATGTAACAGTGGAAGACTTTCAAGAAGGATCGTATCTTTTAAAACAACAAAGAAAACAATTTTCTTCACCAATCAAATCTCTCTTGTGTTGTGACCAATATTGTGATATGAACAAAATTAATACTTCAAGAATATTATGAACATAAACAGAAATATTAAATCACACAAGATTTATATTGGTTCACCTCTCAACCCCGGAGGCTACATCCAGTTTTCTTCTAACCAAATCTTGGTCAGAGTTCCACTATAACAAATATAAGTTCTTTACAAGCTTACAACGATCTCTTTTACCCTTCCTAGGTAAAATTCAAAATCTATACCCTATAGACTTTTCAAAAGATCTAGAACCAGAGATCCCTTATCTGTTCTACCCTCTAGAAACCCTTCTAGAAAAAGCTTTAAAGATTATAATTTGTTATATGGACATTCAACACACATACAACTCAAATATCAACAAAATAACCAAGCTTAAAGTTCAAGAAAGATATCACCTCTTAATCCTCAGTAAATTCAATGAAATGAATGATCTAACCAAACTGAGAATGTATGCAAATACTCTTTCTTGATGACTTCTTTAACCATAAAGCTTGAACAACTCTTCACAACATGTGAATAATGACTAACATATCATGTAAAACTCCATGACACTTAGCATCTTTGATGTTCTCTTCTCCCTTTTGCCTTTGTGTTTTAAGAACTCTTGAAAGTGTTTTTCTCAAGGCTTGTACGAATATTTCACAAAATACTTGTTATTGAAACTCAGTCCTAGTTGTTCCATTTATAAAAAAACAAACTTAACTAACTGCAATCGGTTATTTCGTCAAAGTAATCGATTATTTTTATTGATGTAATCAATTATTTTAACTAGATAATAGATTAAAGTATTCATCAGAAATGTGGAAATTTGTCAAGAACAAAATAATCGATTAAGTCATCTTGTAATCGATTATTCCAGATGACCTGAGTTTTCTAATACACATGTGTAATCGATTAAATTCTCAAATAATCGATTAACACAGATCATGTTAAAAACACATCAATGCATATTTAATCGATTACGAATATCTGGTAATCGATTAAACCATATGAAAATGCTTTTATAAAATATGCAGAGACATAGATAATCGATTATTCCATGAAGTAATCGATTATCATAGACAACATCTATTTCATTGTTAAGCACATTTAATCGATTACAAATCAATGGTAGTCGATTAAAATGTTCATAAGGTAATATGCAGTCTGAAACACATGCATTTAATCGATTATATCATATATGTAATCGATTAAATCAGTGAAAAATAGTTGTTATAAAAATCTAATTGTCTTTATGAGTTTATATCTAAATACTTATTACCATATGATTAAACATGATTAAATGTATGTATGAATGCATGAATTAATCAAGGTTAGTGAGGATTGTGAAGCTTTAACCACTTGAACCAAGCTTAAGTAAGCATTTACAAATGCCATCAATTGAGTGGGCATGTAAAACATCAAAACTTGCAATCTTCATTCTTCTTGATTCCATATCTTCATCTTTCTCATAGCTAACACTGGGTAGGTTTCTGGGCATGGTAGGAAAGAAAAATGAAAATTCATACATTGCTAAATCAACCTCTTTTAAACTTGAATATTACTTGAACAAAATTTCATTAGACATAAAGTGTAGTAGATTACTATTCAATAATTGCTTTAATTATTCATTTACTGGGTTCCATGTGAATGAACTTTCACTCGAATTTGGAAGGCACTTTGATCATTTAGCTACTGAACAATGGCCTGCAACATACCTCCCATTTGACTAGGCCATTAAAAATGGATAGAGTGTAATCTGGAATGCTGGGCAATACATTTTGCTTTATTCTATCTATTGAATAAACTGATTGGCGTGCTTGCTTGTATGGTTTGACTTTCTCTTCTTTCTCTGTTTTTTCTAGCTGTTCCTTTCTGTGTTGAGCAGTAAGGATCCTTTAGCAGATAGTGTTAGTCCACTTGAGAGACTTGTAAGTTAAAACCCCCAAGATATTACTGCTTCTTATGTGTCAATGAAGTATAGCTTTAAATTTTTTGTAAAATTGTGGTTTTTGTGGTTTCAGGCTGAAAGGGAGCGCATGGTGTTGGATATTAAGGTTAAGCTGCATGTAGCTTCGTTGATCCTTTATATACATACCTTTGTGTCTGTATGTGTTCTGATAATGAAACTAAAATAAACAGGTCTGCATGAGTAAAGTAGATGGGGTAGCAGGGGATAACAAACCAACCTAAGTGTAAGACACTATGCACCCATCTTTTAGGACCTTTTTGAAGTCCTAATCTTTATCATCCTACAGGACCTACACTTATTTAGCTGCGAAGAACAGGGTATAGCTTTAGTTATGATTTATGAATTTTTGTCAAGTCTTCAATGCTTCAATTTTTGTCTTCTTAGCATTTAATTACCTTATTCCTATATTGTCATGCATGTTTATTTCTCTAATGCTCTTTGATGTGCTTCGTTATTTCTTGCTACATGAAAATAAATTTAAGGTATACTCAGCTTAGTAAGTGGGTGTCGTTTTGATATTTTTTTTCTTTCAATTTAAATTATGTTTAAAAAGCCTAGACTTGAACAATTTTCTATGGTAACATTTTTATTAAATTTCTATGTTTAAATTATGTTTGTCATGTTAGGAGAGACTAATCTCTTTTTTAGCTGGACACAATCCAATTGATTGTAATTGATTTGCTAAAAAAACTGAAATAATTTTAAAAAATGTCAATACTTTACCCAAAACAAATATTTTTTAAACATTAAGTGATAGCTAGCCTCCAATCTTAGAAATTGAAATTAAAAAAAAAAAAAAAAAGACATCTAGTCATTTACCTCAATATATTATTATGAAGCTAAATTCAACAATTGCAAATGGATGTTTCTGTTATTCCTTATTGTTTCATGGGTGCGTGTAGGGATGCTCAAGAGAAGAAGCTTATGCTGAACCTGGTCAGACAATGATTGATTCATTTGAAGATAGAGTGAACCAGGTACATAATTTAGATTGTTTTTCACATTGTTGTGTTATTGCTTTTCTATTTATTAAAACTTAGTGAGTATGGTTGACATTATAGAGAAGATTAACCTTGAATTTGATGATGATTTGACTTGTATATTTAATGATGACAATACTGACAAACTTATACTTCTTATCCTTATTATGAATGATGAAGCACCACAAGGTGAGTGAGATTCAGGATGAATTTGCTAAAGATTATATTTTTCTGCCTGATCAATGTTTTTTCATTTCTGATTCATAATGTTTACTTTTGAGGTTACGCTTTATTATGTAACTTGTCATTCGTCTGAATCATGTGATTTATTGTGTTTAATTATCAGAAATTTTGATGTTGCCGAACACTTGTGCTAATTTGGACAACTAAGCTTTATATGTAGTTTAATGTTGTTATGACAATTGTCATAGTTGTTCTCTTAACTCTGACTTGTTTTACAACACAAAAAACATGTTGTTTTCTTCTGATTTGCCCTGGTCCCTGATCTTCACATAATGTGGTTGCTTCATCTTTGTGATGCACATCAAGAAATGCAGTCATGGGCAGAAGCTGCTCAGTGTGTTGTTGTTGTTGCTAGTGTTGTAATGCCATGTAAAAACACAACTTGTTAATACATAATATCATATTTATAAGGTCTATTTGCTTGGCAACTGTTGATCTTGTGCTTGGGAATTATTGGAGTAATTTGAATTTGATAGATCTTTATTTACTTGTACCTTCCCTTTAGGTTGGTGATTTTGGGCTTTCATGTATATGATTATTATGTTGACAGATACTAATTAAGATTAGTATGTTGAGTTGAGTTTTTGAATATACTACAATTTTACTTACTATTCTTCAACAATTAGGATGTGCTTGCCTTGGTGTGGGTTTAGATGGCCTTCATATGTATGATCTAGCTTACATATAGGATTGTTCACAGGACACAACTTGTGATATTATTTGAGATAATAGAAATTTAATATTATGTAGATTCCAAATTTTGTAGGTGCGTAAAAAAAAAGGAGATACAAAGACAATTTTCAAGCCAAAACCGTCTTTGTATGTACAAAGACGATTTTGGCAAAAACCGTCTTCATAGGTGCGTAAAAAAAAGGAGATACAAAGATGATTTTCAAGCCAAAACTGTTTTCATAGGTGCGTAAGTAAAAAAAAAAAAAAAAAAAGAGATACAAAGACAGTTTTCAAGCCAAAATCGTCTTTGTATGTGGCAAAAATCATCTTCATAGGTGTGTAAGTAAAAAGAAAAAAGAAAGAGATACAAAGACGGTTTTCAAGCCAAAACCATCTTCGTTGGTGGGTAAAAAAAAACAAAAAAAAAAAAGATACAAAAACGATTTTGGCAAAAATCGTCTTTGTAGGTGCGTAAAAAAAAGGAGATACAAAGACGGTTTTTAAGTCAAAACCATCTTCGTAGGTGCGTAAAAAAAAGAGAGATACAAAGACAATTTTTAGAATCATCGTCAAAAGTTCCCATTTTCAACGACACACGCAACAACGACGGTTCTACAACCATCGTCGTATGGGGTTTAGAACCATCGTCGTATGCGTCGCCTGTAGTAGTGTAGTGTTCATAGATCTTGAGAAAACATATGATATGGTCCGAAGAGAAGTCTTATGATGGACTCTTGAGAAGAAAAATGTAGTATTAAAGTATGTTAATGCAATCAAGGATATATATGATGGGCTACCATATGTGTGAAACCATGTAATGAAACATCAAGGTATTTCCCTATCATGTAGGTGTTTACCAAAGTTTAGTTCTTAGTCCTTATCTCTTTGTCTTAGTGATAAATGAACTTACAAAAGATATTTAAGAGGATGTGTCGTGGTGTATGATTTTTGCAGATGATACAGTGCTTATTGATGAGACCAAAGATGGTGTTAATAGGAAATTGAAATTGTGGAGAAATACTTTCCAGTCTAAAGGATTCATGATAAGCAAGAACAAGACGGAGTATATGAAGTGTGAGTTTTCGCGGGTAAAAGATGGTGATCAAGACATAGTGCATCTACTTGGTCAAGAGGTACCCAGGAAAGATGTTTTTGGATACTTGGGATCAATTTTGCAAAAAAGTTGTGAGATTGATGAGGATGTAAATCATAGAATTAAAGTAGAGTGGATGAAATGGCGGAGTCATCGGGATTTTTGTATGATCGAAAATTCCCCTTAAGCTAAAAGGAAATGAAGATAAAATAGGGGTAGTAGAAATAAGGATGTTAAGGTGGATGTGTGGTTATACGAAGATGAATTAAATAAGAAATGAGGATATTCGACGAAAGGTATCAATGGTACCGATATGTGACAAGATGAGGGAGTATAAATTGAGATGGTTTGGACACGTTATGAGACAACTACTAGATGCTCTCGTAAGAACAAGAGTGTGTTACCAAGAGCTCGACACAAAGAGAGGCAAAGGTTGACTGAAACTCACCTGAAGAAATGTAGTTAAACAAGACCTAATGAAGTGAGATATAGATTGAATGATAGTATGTCTTAGAACGGAGTAAAGAAAAACTATAAACTTGGTGGAAGGTTAAACTCGTTAATAGTTCTATGTTCTAGTCGTTCCCTTATTTTTGTTCTCTTCCTCTTCATTTTTCCCCACTTCCATTCACCTGTCTTTTATTTTAACTTATTTTTCATCTCTTTTATCTTTTTTCTTTCCTTCTCCCTTTCTCTTTGTCTTTTTTCCAATCTATAATTGGGTTCATCTACCACTGACCCCATTTAACTTAGGTTAAAGGAGCTGTTGATGTTGATCAACGATTCCAATGAAAGGTGATGTTTTGATTTTTTTTTTTAAAAAAAATTTAAGAGCCTTATGAACTATCAACATTATCTTGCATTTTCTTTCTAATATTTTGTTTATGTTTTTGCTTATAAACGCTGTCCTTACAGTTGTATATTTTAATGGGGTGTTAAATTTAGTCCTTATACGAACATTTTTCATTTTAATTTACAAGATTTTTCGAGTAAGAAGTGAGAATTCCAGACAGTTATTTCCTCTGCTATATTAAACACGGGTTCAGTGTATTTGATATGCTTCCATCGAGACATTAAATTTTTCATTAGAGTTGGGAAAAATATAAGTGCAACGTATCTAACAATACCAACATAGATAAACTCCACACTAATCAGTTGTTTCTAGGAAAGTTTCATTCCGCGACCAGACACAGCACTGTTGGATTCAGGTTTATTTCCATGCATGAGATTAGATTTGACTCTTCTAGAGTTAGAATAAATTAAGTAACCTTTGTGGTGGATGAGATGAAATCATTGCATGCCACGGTACAACAAGCATAACATCATCAAAGTGTGGTTAAAAATACATATGCACTATTTGGGAGTTTGTTTAACAGAACAAGTATAAGACAAACTCAAGCAACTAATGAAATTTAGATTCATATTACTGAGAGTTGAGAGGGAAAGTGCGAATCAAGCAACTTAAGTCAAAAGTTGACAGAAATTTTCAGGTCCTCTGCATCTGTGTACAGGCATTTCCAATAATAGTGATACAGATCACTGAACTCAAAGCAACATGTCTAAATCATCAGAAACAAATAAGATTACGATAATAAAAGCTTCAAACACTGCAATTGTTTATTTCCAAACTGTTGGGAATTTCTAGCACAGAATAAGAAAGCAAGGCATGACAATGTTATCAAGCAGGCATGCCGGCTGCTTCCAGCAGCTGTTTCACCTTAGTGATGTAATCACTCATTGCTTCATCCTTGGATTTCCCTGCCAAAAAAGAGTTTTGATGTCTCTCAGAAAACATAAAAGTAATAGAACAAAACATATATTGATCAACCTAGCTTTTATCTACCTTCAACAGCCTTCCATGCATCCCATTTAGCTCTGTCCCTCATGTTGAACATTCCTGGACGGCCTGTAAATCATACAGAAAATTCATGAATAACGACAGTGATAACGGGCTCTTCATGCCTAGCGAATTCAAAAGTGGAAAGACATTGATTTATTGATATTGGTTAAATAAGAGCACTCACTGGTGTTGACAGGTCCAACGGTAGCCTGCTTGTACAATCCATAAAGGATAAGCAAGTCTTCATTTGATTGAGTCGGTGGCAAAGTCTTTGCTTTCTCAGCATACTGCTCAAAATCCTCCTGCATGACCATGTCCCAATTAGTGTGTGATGCTTCAAGTGTCAATTCTTTTTGACAGAACAATATCAAGCATAGAAGTATAAAGCTAGTTCAAAATTCAGAACATACACACAAATAAGATTCTGATAAATACTAAACTACATTAACAATTATCCATGATCATTATAGAGTACAGAATTAGCATCCCTTCCTAGAGATTTAGGATGCATATTTGCTGAATTAAATTTCACACTGGCAAAAGAATAGGCCAATTACAGCATTTGAAGACCAGGATTCTTTCCACAATTTGGTCAAATAAATAGTTGTTAAAAGCATTATATAAAGCAGTGCTTTACTAATATAACCAGAATCACTGAAAATATAATAATCTCCCTTTACAAATTAAATTACTAATTTGAGAGCATGTGCTTCTGCATTCATTTGAGGATCCATAAAAGAACAATCAATCCCCAAAAAAACTTAATCAGTATCCTCAAGTCTACAATACAAACAGTAGATCAAGGGATTCCTGCTACAAATAAAGCAACTGAAGCCAAAGATCACATTTTATGGTACTATGCTGAATCGACATTTGTCCACATGAATTACTAATAAAATCTAAATGAATACATAGAGAAATTACAATTATCTATTACTTTCTTTTATTCAAAAGTAAGGCATAACTATGGAAGAAGCCACTCAATCCAAAGTTCCAACAAATCAAAGGATACTACATCCTCCTAGGCCATAAAACAGACCCCATCAAATCTCTTTCACTTCAAGATGAGTCTACGACACCCACCAATCAAAACCAACAAAAATTCCCTTTATTCCCCAGAAATTCGTCACCCCATAACAAATTAAACAGTGACACGGATCTGAAAATCCATAGCAGAAGAAGAAACACATTTGCTAGCATAGAAACCCCCAACAAAAAAAATCAAAATAGAAGAGCACAAGGCAGTAGCAAAATTGAATGCTATGTATGATATACATGATATGCAACAATTATATCTATTAAGGAGACATATAATGATTGATGAAAAACAAACGCTGAAACATATGAAAGCACATAGATTAAGGAGACAGACCTTCAAACCCATGTCTGTTTTGATTGGGAGACAGAGAGAGAGATTGATCTGCTTCTTAGATCTTTGTTACTAGTTGTAGATGACGATGATGATGTTGGTAATCAGCGTTACGTTCGAAGCGTACTTATAGTTGCGGAGTGGATGGAGTGTGGGCCTGGGAACAATTTCATACCTCATTGTAAACGGAAATTCGTCTTTGAGGGTGTGTTGTCGTCATAAATTATCATTTCACAGATAAAACAATATAAATTTATTTTGTAAATGTGTAAAAATTATAACAAATTAATTTTATTATTAAATATATAACATCATTTTATTATTAAATTATAATATTTAAAAATTAATTTAATAATATATTATATCCTAATAAAGGTAGTTAAATAAGACCTAATGAAGTGGGATATAAATTAAGGGATGATATTTCTTAAGACGTAGTAGAGAAATACTATAAATTTGATGGATAGTTAAACTCATTAATAATTCTATGTTCCATTCATTCCCTTATTTTAGTTATTTTTCTCTTTTTTTTCTCCCTTCTTCCTTTCACCATTTTTCTCTTTGTCTTATTTTCCACTTTTTTCATATTTACGATTTATCATTGGATTTATCTACCACCGACCCCAATTAACTTGGATTAAAGGTGTTGTTGACGTTAATGTTGATGAAATTAATATTAAATTATAAATATTAGAAATTAATTTATCATTAAATTATTTGTATGATTAATTTATTATTTTTTTGTATTTTCATGAATTAAATATAAATTTTTTATAGACTAAATTGTAAAATATGGTTATTTACCCTATCAAATTTCCCAGGTGGATACAATTAACAGCATTTTTTGTTTGCAATTTGTAACATTAAATTTGAGCCAAAAGTGATTTTTATCAAAAATCAAGACTCTGACTTTTATTTTTAGAAACTGTTACGGATAAAAGATATCTTATCTTTATCCTATTAATTCAAATATTCAAATTACCAACAACCTATCATCGAGAATACTAGTTATCTATATCTCCAAATATCCTGGAAAGTGATAACGGGCCTCAACCACTTACCATCAAAGTCCAGGTTATCTTCCTATAAATAAAGCACCCCTCATGGTGAAAGGTACACACAATCATGACTCTCTCTTTTCCATTCACACTGAGCACACACCCCACACCCAATTGTGGTTTCGTGTTCATAGTGATCTTCTTCCCTTAGGTGTTTATTTCTCCTTAAGCATTCTCAGAGAGAGAGAGTTTGATCCCATATAAATCTTCCAACAATCCTTATTGGACATTTCTGTTCTCTTTGAGCAGAACAATGGCGCAGTCTGTGGGAACGATAAACTTTGAATCCCACCAGTTCACGATGGTTGACACCAGAAGACACCAGATGGCTAGGCATGAAGAACCACCCAGGAATCCGAACAGGAGAATGTGGTGGTAGAAGACGCACTCTCCCATACGGCCTCATCCCATGCGGGACCAACAGCGCATGCACCGGGCAGCCCCCGACCAGAAGAAGAGCCTGGAAACTCTCAGCGTCTCATCCAGAACGCTCTCCAGTCCTTATTGGCTCGAATGGAGAACCTGGAGAAGCGCTACGAGCTCCAGCGGCAGGAAGATATTCAGCGATTAATCACCCAGTTGGAGGAACGTAGTACCAGACGCAGAGAGGAAGAACGTCGGCAGAACACCGACCACTTGGAACGTAATGTAGAAACCGAGCGACTCCATACAGCAACCAGAAGGCAGAGACTAGGGGCATCAGCCCGCACTGCCGGAACCGACAATAGGGATCCGGTTGACCATTCCGAGCAGGGGAGAGTATCTCGTTCTCACCACGAGGCCCTTCACCTCTCCTCGGCCATGATACCAGAATCTGCTGTAGCAAGACCGACGAGAGAGATCATCCGTCACCCCAGCCAAGGCGAAGGTACATATCGGAGAAAGTATCGCCGGGGTCATCAAAATAACAGCCCGTTCGTCGACCCAATAATGGATGCTCAGTTCTTGGAAGATTTCAACGGCTCGTTTTTGTCCAAATATGACAGAAGCAAGGATCCACAAGTACATATCGATGAGTTCGACATGCAGATGTGCGTTAGAGGTATTGACGAGCCCATTATTTCACGGATTTTTTCTACCACTTTAACGGGGGCCGCCCAAACATGGTTTCACTCCTGGCCACCGCGGTCCATCAATAACTTCGAGGATTTTGGCCAGAAGTTCTTGCTGAATTTCGCAACGAGCAAGAAGCAGCCAAAATCCGAGTTTGCCCTGGGTAAAATACGACAACAGCCCGGGGAGACGTTGCAAAGTTACCTGGATCGGTTCAACGAAGCCGCATTACAAGTCCAAGGCCTGGAGGAAAGAGTGCACGTCCATCTCATTTCAATCGAGCTCAACGGGTCTTCTCGTCCCGCCAAGTCACTCTATAAGGATCCTGTGAAGTCCCGAAACGAGTTCAGAGTCCGATCTAAAAAGTACTTGGAGTTGGAGTAGATGGAAATCGCTAACTCGGTTCCAAAGGAAAACAAAAAGCCCTCGTCTCCAAGGAATCGACGTCAGGATAATCCACAGCTCGGACAATCCAGTTGGCCTCCGTCAAATACCTCGGCAGGCCGACCTCCACGAAGCATCTCGGACCCTCGTTTCAGGCCCGGGAGATACGAGTTGAGGTATGACAAGTATGCTCTGCTGACCGCTTCACGTGTACTGATGTGTTGCAAACACATCCTAAATATAGCATTAGTTTAAGTCATATTTAGAGTAAATACTTATAAAATAGTATAATAATTAGGCATATTTAGTATATTATGTTATATAAAGCATTTTAATACCAATTAAGTGTTTGCAGGCCAAAACAAAGGAAATTAAGAGCAAATAAAGGAGAAAGCAAGAGCTGTCAT
>PYAF01004065.1:525045-538700 GCA_007407185.1 Glycine tomentella | reverse complement strand
CATGGATGTGAAATAAACTGGATATGTATGCTTATCTGATGTTTGTATTGTGAATTGTGGGCCAGGGTGGGAATGATTTCCCAAGGACCCTGAGCTTACTGAGATATGTATCTCACCCCGTGTGGGGATTTGTGATTTCAGGTGACTCTTCAGACAGAAGAGAGCAGTCTCAGGGCAGGAGGCCCGAGTAGAGACATTTTTGCTTGATTGAGAAGCAGTAGGGAGAGCTTGAAGGCTCAGTTGTGTTTTGTTTATGTTTTGTACCTGGATAAGGGTTGTATATTTCTGTAAACCCTCGATGAGGGCAACTATTCTTTTGTATCACCACGGTGTGGTGAGAACTCTGATGTATATGGATGTACAGAACTATTATGATATGTTATGAGATGAATTTCCTCCTGAATATCTTGTATACGTTTACTTATCTGTCTATGGTTATTTATGAGAAACTGGATGACAGAGTATCCTCCACACCTCCTTCTCATAATGGCGAGGGTAGTCGCCAGCAGGCTGGTGGGAGTCACCAGCGAGGGGACCAGATGTCCCAGATAGAGGCTGACAGTGATGTAATAGCCAGAGGGAAGATGCTGATTACATTCAGGAAGCATGACCCTCCAGTGTTCTCAGGGGGTTATGATCCAGTGGCTGCAGCAAGGTGGCTGCAGGCCCTAGAGAAGATTTTTAAGGTGATGGAGTGCCCTGATCACCAGAGGTTGCTGTATGCAATCTACATGCTTCAGGGCGACGCCCATGAGTGGTGGAAGACCACAGAACAGCTTTTGAGAGGCCAAAGAGATGTGATTACCTAGCAGTTGTTCAAGGCCTGCTTCCTGGACAGGTATTTTCCTAGAGATGCCCGGGAGCAGAAGCAGGCTGAGTTTGATGGACTCGTCCAGGGGACTTTGACGGTGGACGAGTATCTGGCCCATTTTAATGAGCTGGCCCAGTATGCGCACTTCAGGAGACCTTTGCCTGAAGCTGAGATTCTAATAGCTAACTTCCTGAGGGGACTTAGGGATGACATACAGGTGCTAGTGGCTGGTCTTGGGTCACGAGACATGGATACCCTGGTGAGACAGAGTCGCCAGGTGGAGGGTATCCTACAGAGACAAAGAGGCAGACAGCCTGCTCCCTCAGACAGACAGGAGGGGAGAAGGCCCAAAGGTTCTGGCCCACCCGGGAAGGGTAAGGGCAAGATGTTGAGAGTCTCTGCACCCTCTGACAGATTCAAGAGGGGTCCAGTTCGGGGAAGACCTATCCCGAAGTGCTCAGCTTTTGGGAAGGAGCACGTGGGGGCATGTGCTTCAAGCCAGATTATCTGTTATAGATGTGGCCAGCCAGGTCACATGTCCAGAGAGTGCCCTCAGACAGAGAGTCGGGCACAGGCTGCTCCAGCAGAGATGGTAGCACCCACAGCAGGTCGGGTGTACACAGTAGATGCCAGGGAAGCAGCCAGAGCTCCAGACCTGATCAGAGGTATAGTTCTGGTCGATGATTGTGATGTTAGAGTTTTGTTTGATTCTGGAGCTACACATTCCTTCATACAAGATGTGGTAGTTGATAGGCTCAGATTGCCTAAGCTCAGTTTTGCCCCTCCGATGGAGGTTACCACTGCATCTAGAGAAAGATGTCAGGTGAGCACGTATTGCAAGGACGTGCAGTTTGTGTATGAGGGCAGAGTTTATGTGATAGATCTGTTTTGTCTAGCTATGCCTACCCTTGAGATGATTCTGGGTATGGACTGGATGGCCAAGTATGGCGTGATGCTAGACTGCTGTCAGAAGAGGGTAGTTGTGCCTTCTGACGAGGCAGGTTTGAGTTCCACCTCATTCTTATCGGTCTTGCAAGCTCGCAGGGCGATTATGGAAAGAGCTCAGGGCTATATCTTCTTGGGGGTGACAGAAGATAAGCCAGGTGTGGATTTGTCTCAGATCCCTGTGGTGAGCGAGTTTGTAGATGTGTTTCCTGAGGAGATAACTCAGCTACCACTAGAGAGGGAAATAGAGTTCTCCATTGATCTGGTTCCTGGTGTGGGACCGATTTCTGTGGCACCTTATCGCATGGCTCCTCTGGAGTTGAGGGAGCTGAAGGTGCAATTGGAGGACCTGCTGTCCAAGCAGTTTATTAGACCGAGTGTCTCGCCTTGGGGAGCACCGATGATATTTGTGAAGAAAAAAGATAGCAGTATGAGACTATGTGTGGACTACAGGCAGTTGAATAAGGTTACTGTGAAGAACAAGTATCCTCTGCATCGTATTGATGATCTGTTAGATTAGTTGAGGGGAGCCAGAGTGTTCTCCAAGATAGACCTGAGATCTAGATATCATCAGATTCGGATCAAGCCAGCAGACATACCTAAGACAGCCTTCCGGTCTAGGTATGGTCATTTTGAGTATCAGGTCATTCCGTTTGGTCTGACGAATGCCCCAGCAGTGTTCATGGATTATATGAACAGGGTATTCAGACCTTTCTTGGATCAGTTTGTGGTGGTGTTTATTGTCCTGATATAGTCCAAGACGGAGATAGAGCATGCCGAGCATCTCAGGACAGTCCTTCAGATCTTGAGGGATAAGCAGTTGTATGCTAAGTTGGCCAAGTGTGAATTCTGGTTATCAGAGGTAAAATTCCTTGGTCATGTGATCTCAGCAGCTGGTGTATCAGTGGATCCCAGCAAGATAGAGGCAGTGATGTCTTGGGAGAGACCCAAAGACGTGTCTGAGATCAGGAGTTTCCTGGGATTGGCTGGCTATTACAGAAGGTTTATTCAGGGGTTTTCCCAGTTGGTGATACCTCTGACTCGACTCACACGGAAGGGGGTTCCTTTTGTTTGGACCCATGAGTGTGAGCAGTGTTTCCAGGAGTTGAAAGAGCGGTTGACCACAGCTCCAGTGTTGACTCTTCCTGATCCTGAAGGCACATTTGAGGTGTTTTGTGATGCATCTAAGTGGGGGCTTGGATGTGTGTTGATGCAGGATCAGAAGGTGGGTTGCCTATGCTTCCAGGCAGCTGAAACCTCATGAAGAGTCTTATCCTACTCATGATCTGGAGTTAGCAGCTGTGGTATTTGCTCTGAAGATATGAAGGCACTATTTGTATGGTGCCAAGTTGATAGTGTTTAGCGACCATAAGAGTCTCAGATACCTCTTTGATCAGAAAGAGTTGAACATGAGACAGAGGCGTTGGATGGAGTTCCTGAAGGACTATGACTTTGAGCTGAGATACCATCCAGGCAAGGCTAATGTGGTTGCTGATGCTTTGAGTAGAAAGCATGTGACTGCTGCATGTTTGATGATCTCTGATTGCAAGCTGATAGAGCAATTCAGAGATATGCACCTTACAATGACGGAAGGTGCTTGTGGTCTTGAGTTGAGCAGGACCAAGGTAGATAATGATCTTATCAGGAGAATCCGAGAAGCTCAGCAGCAAGATGAAGCTGTGAGAGCAATAGTTGGCCAACAGGATGTCTCCTGGGAAGATCACGACTTGGTGAGATACCAAGGTCGTATTGTGGTGCCGGAGGGTGCGTTGAGAGATGTCATCCTATCTGAGGCACATAAGGGCCAGTTCAGCATTCATCCAGGAGCCACTAAGATGTATCATGACCTGAAGAGGAGTTTCTGGTGGCCAGGGATGAAGAGGGATATAGCCGAACATGTGACAAAGTGTTTGGTGTGTCAGAAGGTAAAGATTGAGCATCAGAGACCATCTGGTTTGCTTCAGCCTTTAGAGATCCCAGAGTGGAAATGGGACAGCATGGATTTCGTGGTGGGCTTACCGAGGACTCAGAGTGGATGTGATTCCATCTGGGTGATAATGGACAGGCTGACCAAGTCTGCTCATTTCTTGCCTGTGAGATCTGACGACACCACAGAGAAGTTGGCCGAGCTGTATGTCAAGGAGATTGTGAGATTGCATGAGTCCCTGACAGTATAATCAGTGACAGAGATTTGAAGTTCACCTCGAGGTTTTGGGGTGCTCTTCAGGATGCTTTTAGAACCCAGCTGAGACCCAGCACAGCCTATCATCCTCAGACCGATGGTCAGACGGAGAGGACCATCCAGACTCTGGAGGATATGCTGATAGCGTGTGCCTTGGAGCAAGGTACTAGCTGGGACAGATATCTACCTCTGGTGGAGTTCTCTTATAATAATAGCTTTCATGCCAGTTTGGGCATGCCACCTTATGAGGCTTTGTATGGCCGGCGGTGCAGAACTCCAATGTGTTGGACAGAGGTGGGAGAAAGACAGCTCCTTGGACCTGAGATGGTTCAAGAGACTTCTGAGCAGATCAGGATGATCAGAGATAAGCTGATGAAGGCTCAGAGTCGACAGAGGAGCTATTATGATCAGAAGGACAGACCCTTACAGTTTAAGGAGGGTGATCATGTGTTTCTAAGGCTATCTCCAGTGACAGGTATAGGACGAGCTTTAGGTGTGAGGAAGTTGAGTCCTAGGTTCATTGGTCCTTATCAGATCCTTGAGAGGATAGGACCAGTGGCATACAGGCTAGCTTTGCCTCCCCAATTGTCAGGTTTGCATGATGTGTTCCACGTGTCCCAGGTAAGGAAGTATGTGGCTGATCCCTTACACGTGGTAGCACCTGACACAGTGCAGATTAGAGAGAATCTGACGAGTCCTACATGGCCCTTAAGGATTCTGGATAGAATGGAGAAGCAGATCCGCAGCAAGACGATTCCCATCGTCAAGGTACAATGGGAAGGTCGAACACCTGAGGAAGCAACTTGGGAACGAGAGCAAGAGCTGCTACAGTTGTATCCCGAGTTGGCTAATAGGTATGATTCTAAATTTTGCGGACAAAATTCCTAAAAAGGAGGGGTGAATGTAAGGACCCTCACCCTGGCGCGGTTGGCGCCAGATCTCGCGCTGGTAGTGCCAAGGATCTTTGGAAGAAAACCCTGTTAAGGGTGTGGCGCTGATGGCGCCAGAGCCACTGGAACCTGACGCCCAGAGCGTCAGAGCCACGCGAGGGGCGCCAGAGGTTTTCCAGCCCGCACAGATAGCGCCATGGGTGGCGCTGATGGCGCGGGAAGTGGTTTGGAAAACCAAGTTTCACTGGAAGTCCACGCGGTTAGCGCCAGGTGCGGCGCGGATGGCGCCATAGGACAGGGGAGGTATGGCGTGGATGGCGCCAGTGTGGCGCGGGTGGCACCACAGGTTCTGGAAGTTGACGCTGGAGGCGTGGGAGTAGCGCTAGTGGCGCCATATAAACCGCCATGGTGGCGCGGGTAGCGCCGGATCTGGCGCAGATCGCGCCACAGCTCGGGCAGGCCCAATATTAAAGGGCAGTCGCGTTTTCAGAAGAAGAAAACTTCTTCTTCTTCCTCCTTATGCCCCAGCCTCCATTAATGACTGTTCCAAGCTTCCTAGGACCTCATATGTTGGCCTCAACACCTCCCTACAACCTAGAAACTTGATATAACCGATTAGAAAGCTATAATCCTTCATCCTTTGCTTTGAACTGAGCAAAATCCATTTCCTCAGAAAACCCTTAGAAACTTAAGTGTTGGCAAGAACCCAAGGCGCAGAATGGACTACAGAGCTAAGGAAAGTTGTTCTCCAGCCTTTTGGGTCGCCACTGAGGTAAGAAACTTAAGTTTCTCCAGTTGATTTTAAGTTAGGGGATTTTCTGGATTTTGCGCTCTATATTGATTTGGGGCTAGAATTAGCCCAGGATTCTGTAGAGAATCTTGTTTAGAACTATCTAGTGATGAAGGATTAGCTTTCAGTTTTTGAATTGGTGGATTTTGGATTTTGGCTCTGTAGATGCATGTGTGGCTGTGTGATAGTCACTTGTGATGGTTATCTGACATGCTAGAGCCTTGATTATGACTGTGTTGAGCCTGAGAGGCTATTTGAACGGTGTTTTGAGTGAAACTCAGACCGTTTCAGTGATACTTGTATTATGGGCCAATGTTGGCCAAAGGGTATATGTTTTGAATGACCTTGTGTGGTTTGTAAGAAGCCTAGTGTGGGCTGAGATTGATTGAATCCTAGGATAGGGGAATTCTAGTAAGATATGTTTCTGTGCTTGAATACCTGTGAACTGGTTTTGATATTAGTATATGCCTTGATTAGGGCGTGAGATTGGAACTGTTGGTGGTGGGAGCCACAGACCAGGGAAGGAACTGCAGAGTGATACCTTGCCAGGTAAGTTCTGAGTCCCTGGGGAAGGATTCCCATTTGGTTGCACACCACACTCCGGGGGAGTGATGGTCATATTCATAATGCATGTATTGGGTGTTGCATATCTTACTCTGTGTGCATTTGTGCCTGGTTGTGCCATGTGTTGGGGCATCGAGTGAATCTCTGCCCAGGGCATTGAGTGAATCTCTGCCATATTGAGGGTATTGAGTGAATCTCTGCCATATTGAGGGCATTGAGTGAATCTCTGCCATATGTTGAAGGCATTGAGTGAATCTCTGCCATGTGGAACGGCATTGAGTGAATCTCTGCCATGGATGTGAAATAAACTGGATATGTATGCTTATCTGATGTTTGTATTGTGAATTGTGGGCCAGGGTGGGAATGATTTCCCAAGGACCCTGAGCTTACTGAGATATGTATCTCACCCCGTGTGGGTATTTGTGATTTCAGGTGACTCTTCAGACAGAAGAGAGCAGTCTTAGGGCAGAGGCCCGAGTAGAGACATTTTTGCTTGATTGAGAAGCAGTAGGGAGAGCTTGAAGGCTCAGTTGTGTTTTGTTTATGTTTTGTACCCTGGATAAGGGTTGTATATTTCTGTAAACCCTCGATGAGGGCAACTATTCTTTTGTATCACCACGGTGTGGTGAGAACTCTGATGTATATGGATGTACAGAACTATTATGATATGTTATAAGATGAATTTCCTCCTGAATATCTTGTATACGTTTACTTATCTGTCTATGGTTATTTATGAGAAACTGGATCAGCAAGGACTTATATTATGTGCCTTATCTATATATTGCTTGATATATTTAATTCCCTACATAATGAATCAAGAAAAACGATTCTATGCTTCCACTGAGTAATGTTTTATGTTAATGAGATGCCATACTGATATTATTGATGAGAACGCACCGGAGGCCTACGGGGTGTTACACCCATCAATTTGAATGATGGGTTTGCAAAATTTAGAAGCCTCGCAGCACTATCTAAAAGTCCAAAAAATGCGATGAAACACACGCTTTGCCCATACCAGTCGATGTGCCACAAAATATGCATTTGTTTGAATATCAAAAAAAGAACCTGGTGAAAAATGAAGCATGTAGTTGCACCACCTGGGCAAAAATGCATAAGATTCTTCCCAATCCCCATAAATCATTATCATTTCTTTCTACTTCACATACCAAGCCTTTCCATATGAAACTTTAAATCCATAAGTATAAGTGATCCTCTCCTGAACCAATGCAATTGACATAGACGGTTCCTCGTTAACCATTCCTAACAATGAAATTGTAACATTGGCATTAACAACATACCTTAAAAAAACAATAATATTCATATAAAGCTGTTTGTGACCCTGTGTAATATGATCATTCAGGAAATTGTGTTTTCCACCCCATCTTGAAACAAGCCAATTCTCACTGTATGTTGGTTTAATTACCTTAACCCTTCAAGGGCAACCATCGTTGTTTCGAACACACTTCATGCTAAACTTGTTATGCTTACTCTCAACCACAATTGCTTCTTGATGGTCCTTCATGAGGTTCCGCTTAATTACAATTTATGCATCCTTTTTGGATGCAAATTCCTGTTTAACAAACAAATCGTTCCCTAATTGCCATGGACCTTGCACTAAATTCGAACCCGAACCAAAATCGGTAAAAGATTCTTCTTCGCCTGGATGATTCCAATTAAAATATGTGTAATGTGGAATTCCATCCCAAAAAGGAATGACCTCAGCATCTAAACATATCAAGCAAATAAAATACTATTATATACAACTATACATATATCACTACATTTTCATTGATTTCAGTCATCTAATATACCTTGAACAGCTTGTTCTAGTTGAGTAGATCCAACATCAGCATGATGACGGATTTGAGATGACCCCACATCAGTTTCTTCTTGGAATTTAGTCGCATGCACACCAGCATCCTCATCATTATCCGACGCACTAGCATCCTCCTGAAGTAGACGATCTTCTATTGCGATATTTTCATCATCGTCATCCATAACCCAAGTTGGGTCATGTTCAACTTCCTCATATATGATTACACCTGGAGTAGCATATGATGTTGCATTATGTGCAGAGTTAAAAGCGACTGACCATATGGGTAAAACAACATCCTCTACTGTGGTAACATCCACGTATAATTCTAAAAAATCCTTCCTTGACTGGTTGAAAAATTCTTCCATTACCATTTCTATGTCTTCATCATCCAGCAGTTGAGTCTCAATGTATTGTTCGTGTTGCCATAATCTTGTTGTCACCAAAGTGATATGTTGGTTGTCTTTTAGATCTAATTTTTGTCGTATCTTCTCATGCAATTCACCCAGTGTTGATTTTCGATTGATACGTGTCGGCTTGTTATCCCCTTCAAAAAACAACACCCTGTCGTCCTTTAACTTTCCTTCCATTAAAAAATAACACAACACGAGCACTCTCACTAACTAAACTCATTTCTTGCCGTCAACAAAAATAAAAAAAATTTAAAGGATGCATAAATAAAATTTGGATGCTTAAAGGACGCTTAAACAAGAACTCACTATCTGAAGAAATGGATTTACAAGATAACCTGTGAAGTAATGGATCGGGAGAGGCTGCTTAAATAAAATCTGGGGGTCAAAGTGTTTGACAACCCTAGATTTCAAATTATTTTAAAAACAACTCTAAATTTCAAATTATTTAACTAATTTGTATTATTTATTACAATTTGCCAATGTAATCCATTAAGCATAACAAAATAACATTTGTTTATTTATAAATTAAGTAACTTACAACTTTTTTAGCCTTTCTCCTCCGAAATTCATTTCTTGTCTCACTTGGTAGTGAATCCAGCATGATAAGTCTTTTTCCAATGATTTTAAAAACAAGAAGGTACCAGTATTTTTCATCATTAATTGGAAACAAAGATCAATAATAAACAACAACAAATATAATTGTTTATCATTTAAATATAAATGACTTAAACTTTAAATTAATTTTTTTGGAAAAAAAATACTTTATTCAACATATCAACATTATCCATGAAATCCTTCTTATAGTATCTAATCACAGTTTCAATCATTGTCTTTTTTTCCAATGTATATTGTTGCATTATGTATATTAACAAGAAAATTTAGTTTATCTTTTTCAACATAGTTGAATGGTAACATGCATAATGTATAACAAATGAAGGATGAAATCTATTATACGACAAAAGTTGTATGCAAGAACCAAACCATCAAATACATTGAATCACTTTTTTCCTTACAACTCAATTTGCTAGCAAGAAAGTGAAGGACCTACAAAAAAATTAAATTTAACATTTTATAAATTCCAATAAAACATAAGATTTGTATCACTTCATTCATATTGTTAAATATTCTTACTTGGTCAACCTCTTCTTGAGGCATCAAAGTCAACATCCTTTTGCTTTCTCCATGACCCCAAGATGAGTACTTCATCAAAACCCCCTCTCTACAAATAGAAACAAATAAATTTCAGCTACATAAATGAGAACCAAAAAGTATAATAAATTCAATTACAAACCTAAGTGAATTTTCAGGCTTGTTTGTTTGAAATATGTATGAAGCAACTGCAACTTCTATCTCATTAAGTATCAAATCCTCTGAGGGTCTAAAGGCTACGGGCATCCACTAAAAATACAAAAACATTATGCAATAACGATTAGTTTATATAATTACTATCAATATTTTAATTGTTTTAAACAAAATTATGAAAGTTACCTCCAGTATCACAACTCCGGATGTCCTGCCTTCATATTTCCCAATAGCAATTGGTTGGTAAGGTGTTGTATGAAGTATTTTCGCTATCAATTTTATGGAAAAGCTTCTTCGGCTTGATTGTAGTTTCAGATCGTCGAGTGGTTAAAATCGTTTTGTTTTGTGCTTCTTCAATAGTTGTTGGGGTTTGAAATGGGCTCGGAGATAGAGTGTTATTTATAACAACTTTTGCTAAGTTATTCACAACCTCTTTAAGATCTTCGAGAGTTGATTTCACATTTGAGATTTCTTGACATACTCACGTTATAGATATGCTTCGCGTCTCATGGATAACTTTTCCCTCTCCAACATTTAAGTAGCATCTGCAAACTATTAACATTGCAAAGTTGTATTATTGTAAGATATGAAAGGTGAAAATTTATATAAATTAAAAGTCATTATATGATAACTGAGAATGCTTACTTTGAAGAGATTTTTTGAGGTGTTCATGCTTGCGAGATGATCTTTAAGACCTGTCATAGCCTCAACTATTAGTCTAGAAGTTCAAGAATGATTGTCACTAATGCACTAATATTGATTGTGAAATGTTCCTTATATAGTGGAAACAACATAGACCCACATGAATTTTTTTGAGAGAATGGGAGGCAAGCTTATCATGGAAGAAACTTTTCCCTCAATGATGGCCACACTACTACAAAAGCCATTTTCTACGACGACGGTTCTTCAAGAACCGTTTTAAATTTGAATGCGGTGGCAATTTTGTAATATAGACAACTTAAACGATGCCAGTTTTATAAAACCCGTCTTTGAAAGTTGCATCCAAGGACGATTTTTTTTTAACCGTCGTGTTTTTATTTTCGTCAAATAAAAAGACTCTGTTTCATTCATTCACTCACACTCACAGCATAAAGATTAGAGGGAGACTCCTAAACTTAAACCCTAAAATTCTGTCGCTGCGATGGACATGCATCGACGCAATCCAAAACGAAGAATGAAATGGAGGAAGCATTGGAATGACTCACTCATTTCTCAATTCTCATCTCCATTATCCACAACTTACAACTCTTCCACCATACCTCCCGTCAGATCTACATCATTGTTTCGATCTACCACTCTCCGTTTCCGTTCAGAATAATAATTTTAGATCCCCTCGTTCAACAAAATAAGGAATCTTCTTAGATTTCTTTTTCTGCATTTATTAGTGTTTCAGAGAGAGAGAAAATAGAAGAAGAAACTCTTCTTCTTACGAAACAGGGCAGCCATAGCCCCAGCCCTGAACGGCAACTGCACCAATGCTGCCGCTTCCCCGATGATGCCGCAATCTCTTGAAAATGACAATGGCAAAGACGGCGACGAGGATTTAGATCCTTATGATGGCTTGTTTGACAATGAACAGAAGAAGATTCTACAGATTAAAGACCTACTCGAAGAGCTTGAGCAGGTATTTTTCAATTTAACGCTTTTTTTAATTCAGATTAGAAAATAATTTAATTAATTAATCTTTCTATTTTGTTTTCCTTTATAGTCTGAAGATTCTTTGGTGGAGCTGTTGCAAAGCCTTGCGAGCATGGATATAACATTCCAAGCTTTAAAGGTAAATTCATTTAATTTTGGAAGGAAATTGTGGATGAGTGGTTGAAGTTGAATCGACAGGGAGGAAGCAACACTCTAATGGTATAGTATAACCTTAATTATTAATTAATACAATTATTAGGTTAATAATATTGAGGTTTTCTATGAAGCGCATGTGAAGTTATTAATGGTAATGAATGATGATGTTGGTGTGGGAATTGGCAGGTGATGGAGACTCTGAAAGATAGGGCCTTGAAGCCCAAAGGCACGTGAGAAGAAAAACAAAATTTTTTCAAAGCAGAAAAACACATACCATTCAAGAATCATTCTTTAGGACATAGATGTTACCTTGTTTATATTCAAAATTGATGATCAAGAGTAGGCTTGAAGATACAAGCCCTTTAATGTTGATCCACACCACTTCTTGTCAAGACTCAAGAACACTTCTTGAATGCCACCAACAAACACCAAAGGAGGCAAGCTAGGCGCACCAATGGAGAGGAATAAGGTTAGGTTTTAAAGTGTTTTACTTATCTAAGAGACTCACCAATAGATGATATTGGTGGCTGAATTTTCAGCCAAAACTCACACAAAGGGGCACGTGAAAAGGAGGAAGATAGATGGGGTTTTTCTCAAAAACCATTATTATAGAACTATGATCACAAGAGTATATTTATAGAAGAGTTTTAGGTCAGATTTTTAATCATAAAATTCTGATCATTAAGCATCTCACACGTGAAGAAAAGATATAGTTGTTGTATTTCAAAAATTGCCAACAACCTCCTATCTTATCTTCTTAAGACCAAGTCAATTACTTGGAATTTATTTTGCCAAATAAAAATCAAATATGCAGCCGTATGATAAGCCTCTAATCAGCCCTCAAACTTCTTTCTAAAATCTAGGATATGATCATAATAAGATGCTAGTTGAATTCAAATTCAAATCTAGCTCTTATCTTTTCCTTTTGATATGAAACGATCTACTATAGTTAATTCATATTTAAATTTAAATATTTAAATTCAAAATTTAAATTATCAAATTTAAATATCAGATAATTAATTTAACTATTTAAATTAATTAATAATGTCTTGGACTATCCAAGCCCATTAACTCCTTTCATACGCCCCTTTCTCTTTAAGATAAGTTTCTAAACTCTTTCTTGGGCCAACAACCATTATTAGGCCCAAAACCTTTAATGCTATAATGTCATGACAATAAAGTGTTAGTGTGTGACCCATTAGGCCCAACATAGCTACTGACATAAATGAGTTTGGGCCCAACAAGGCTTCTACCCATTTATTGACAACACAGAGCACTAGCAATGCTTTGTTGCCCCAGAACTAGTTAGGTAAATGACAAGATCATCCTATTAAATCTATTTGGTTTCTGTATGTATTTCCTTTCGTCTCGGTTACCTTCCCATAAAGCCTAGGGTAAGGAAACGTATCAGTCCTTGCTGTCTAGGGTAAGCTTTAATACGAAATAGGGAGTCTCCAATTTTACTGACTCTAAAGGCAAATCATCTTATGATTTCTTTTACTATGCATAGATTCCCGAGTCCCGTAAATGTCATCCCAATTTCTCCGGTTTACAGATAACCTAATCTCTCACAGAGATTTGACGAATTCCTTCAGCTAGTCACCCTAGACTCGTGTTCTTTCAGGACATGCCTAAAGGTATACCTATGTGTCTCCATGTTTCAGGCAGACGAGGTATACAATCAAAGCATGTCTTCTAGAACACAGTCTAGGTGAAAACTTCTGGTCTAAGGAAAGACACACCCAAATAATAAGAGACTTCTCTAATGATACTATCTGTGAGATTTCCTCATAGAGTCTCTTTGTGGGTCCGTTTAGTGTGAGCTATACCCTTATAAGTCCACCCACGACTTTAGCTAAGACATCTCCATGTCTGTAGCTCATGAGGTCTTTACCTTGTATCTGCATACAAGTAGATAAGCCGTGCTAGTCTTACCCAAGATCGCTGATCCTCATTCTCAGTGTCTCTAGACTAGGAACTTAAATTTAGGAGTAGACATCTGGTATCCATGAATCCTCATGATCGTGATCCCATCACTGATATTCAAGAGATACCTATTCTATTCCAAGGGTTTTATCCAGTTACTCATATATTAATAATAATATCGAGACAAAATATGAAACAAGATAAAGAGCGCTTATAATTTATTCA
>PYAF01004065.1:487779-510016 GCA_007407185.1 Glycine tomentella | reverse complement strand
TTTATTATGGATGGATATTGATGTGATAAGATAGGTGGATTCATGTTTCCAAGTCCAGTACGAGGCTTTGGGGAAACAGAATCTGATGCTACATACAGTACGATATGTAGTACCCAGGTGCAGGATACATGGCAATATTCATGCATGTTTGCGTAAGACTATAGCAGTGTCTACATCCAGTACGAGGTGTAGCCACATACAGTACGATATGTGGAGGCCATTGCACCCTAGGATAGTTCATCTCATGCATTCATATTGTTGCATATTTCTTGTGGATGTGTTTGAATATTGATGATTGACCAACCTACTAATAAGTTTGGGATTTAGCTTTGCCTACTGAGAAATTTTATTTCTCACAAAGTTTTGTTTCATGTTTTTCTTAGATGACAACCATGGTCATGTTCATTGAAGCTCTGGAGTAGTGAGGAACTTATGTACTAAAATGAAGTATGGAAAGTACTGTACTTGTATTATATGGACTTTTGTAACAAGAACTATGGCTATGTAATATGTATTAGTTTCAAAACTTTTGTAAGTTTTATGTTTTAGATTTTTTATTAATATACGCTTCTTAGAAAATTTATCTTTAAGTAATAATAAAATTAATAAGAATAAGTAGAAATTTAAGTCGTTACAATTTGATTCCACAATAGCCATGGCCACAAGGCACTGTATTTTCCTGTTGGAGGAAATAGTGGAATCTTTTCTAGGTGAGAAAGGTTTGGTTTTAGGGGATTTGGAAGGACAGCAATAAGACCAATGTCCTCACTGATCAAAATTGTAACAAGTGCTTTGCTACATTCGTTTGCTAAGTTCTTGAGAGGAGTTTGCGGGGATTAAAGGGTTACTCTGAGGACTATGAGCATGAGTTGATGAAGAAGATGAATGGGAGAAAGACATGATCACACGTTTTCTTTCTTGTTCTGTTTTGCTTCTTCTCTGTGTATATAATGATGGACTTGGCACAAGTGGAAACAATGTACGTCAAGGTTCTTGCTTTTGGAATGTTTTAGTATTAATAGAAGTGTACTATGAATATCAGAGGGCTTATATTGCATCTCATAAAACAAATTTAAAATTTGAGCCGTTTGAACGACACTTTTGCAAAGAGGGTCTTGTCTCTCTTCCATGATTTGTGTTTGACAAATCTCTGTTTGTTGGAAAAGTGTAGAGAAGAGTTTTTATTTTTCTGTACATTTCTCTTGTGGAAAAGATCTAGAGAAAAAAATAAAATATTTGATAGTTATGTACATTAGGTTTTATTAATTTAATATGATAATTATTTGTAATGTGTTGTCAACCGAAGTCAAATTTTGTTTAACTTTAGTTTTTATTTATTTATATTAAGATAGTTGTTAGATGGCTGATCATCTTCGAGTGATTCTTCGTGCTCTGGATTCAATAATGAGGGTGAGCCAATGGATCCGACGACACATGTCATCCATACCCTGTATAAGTGGGGTGTTCTGCGTAGGCAGACTCAGCGGACCCATGTTTCACAAGCTGTGTGGAATGAGGACAAAGCTTGCCTGCTGAAGACTCGACGCGGTAAAGTGACAGGGGGCCCACACCACGACAATATACCTGAAATCGTCGGTGATATGTTAGGATGTGCCGGCTTTCTACATGTCGCACACATTCGACATATTCAGATATGCAAGTTGGAAATTAGTTTAGTAAACCACATTTTTTAACATTCATGCATATAAATTGATTTTTTTTTTTTAAGATTGATCCTGCATTGATTAGTGCTCTGGTTGAGCGGTGAAGACCAGAGACCCATACATTCCACATGACGTAGGGCGAAATGACAATCACGTTGGAAGACGTGGCAGATATTTTGGGGTTGCCCACCGAGGGCAAAGTCGTCACAGGGGTCACGGTCGTGGATTGGGAGACCATCATTGAGGATGTATTCGACCATGAAACTGATGCAGACACTGAGCTTAAAGGCGGATATTTGCGGCTGTCTTTCTTTGATAGATACTTTGTGCATTGGGTTCAGGTTCATAACGATTTGGTCGATGTGTCGCGATTTAATAAGGCCCACATTGCACGTCTTATTGGATCATGGTTGTTGTGCGATAGATCCGGGGGGAGCATGTTCGCGGCCCGTCATTGCTTGCTAGGGACTTCGACGACATTTGATCATATAGTTAGGGATCTGTGGTCCTTGCACATTTGTTTAGACAAATGTGCGAGTGCACAAATCCAAGTAGAAGTGACATTGGTAGGTGTCACATGCTACTTCAGGCGTGGGCGTGGCTCAGGTTCCCCCCCATTGCTCCAGCCATTCCACTTTTCACTCACCCGGAGTGGCATTTCGGACACCGGTATGTTTTAGTATATTTTGTTTTTTTAAACAATTTGTGTAATGCAGTCTTATAGTATTCTAATGGCAGTTATTTTGAATTAAGGTTTAACGCTTTAGGTTGGTTTCGAGCACACGAGCTTCTCTAGTATAGGATGAGATTGGAATCTCTCAGTCGGGATGAGGTACGTTTAGTTATTTGTAAGTGTTCATTACTGTGCTTTCATGGTCCATGTCTTTATTTCATTGTGTGATTATTGTGTCTGTGCAGGTGATTTGGCAACCATATATGCATTACGACTTTCTTGGTGCTTCTGAGCAGGAGCGACTGTTGTGGATGGCAACTACTCTTGTTATATGCTTCCACACTGTAGAGTATTCGCAGCCTGATAGATGTATGCGCCAATTCGGGAGGGATCAGCCAATCCCACGTAGGCCAAGGAAGCTGAGGGGTGTGCATGACCTTTCTTTGCGTGGTAAACACAAAGACAATTGGGTCCGTAAGCTTAGACCGTTTATTAGACGGAGGGAGCTTCAGGACCAGCACATCAACCTTCCCCCTCTGGTTCAGGGGTTGATGTCACCAAACCATGAGTACATGGTTTGGTACAGGGAAAATGGGAAGCGGCACATATCGAACATGGCTGCCAAGACTGGTCGTGGTGTAAGTTTTGTTTCAATTTATCATTTGTCTATTTATGTTTTTTATGATACAACACATGATTGACACTAATGTTTATTTCTTAATTTATAGATTGATGGGCTAGAGATGCTGTACTTCGCCCTTAGTCATGATCAGTGGCCGGGTTACAGTTGCAAGTGGGCGCAACAGGAAGTTAGACACATAATTTCTATATTCAGAGAAAGTTGTCTCCTGGAGGAGGCAGGGCCACATGCACCAGACACCCAGCTTCAGGATGAGCCACAAGTGTCTGTTGTCATTGGCCGTCAAAGACGAGAGGGGCATAGGCTAGAGCATAGACGGCAACCGATGTATCCTGTTTCTGAGCCCATTGTTGCTGTCAGGCATCGTACTTCTGGTTATTTTAGGCCTCCACATGTAGCATCGACATACGGCAACCAGCCCATATATTACGAGTCTCATCAGCAGGGTGACATGGGGCACAGGGGCACCAGTTCACAGAGTCATATGCCTCCACCCCCGACTCCCAGCCTGTATATGTGGCAACGGCAATGGCGATGGCATCAACGGATATTGGGACAAGTGGTTCAACAGCTCATGATCAGTGGTCGGGTCCCGACATTGACCACTTACTCTCGCAGTTTGATTATTCTGCTGAAGGTTGTTGGCCACCAGGTGTACCGTTACCCACTATAGATGATCACCCTCCGCAGCCCTCATATTCACAGTAGGGCACTCCATGTTCAGCTTCATATGTAGACCCGTATGTGGAAGGCCCTTCCCAGGCATACCCGCCTCAGCCAGACCCTACTCAGGCAGACCCTTCCCCGTTACCTCGTAGACGGAAGCTACCTGATCGTATGGCCCGTCATTATCAGTGGCCACCGCTGTCTTAATTTTTTCACCATTTGTGATTTTTTAATTCAGTTTGTAATACTTTTAATGTCTTAATTTACATTTGTTTTTAAATTTGTTTAATGACTAACGTTCTAAAAAACATTACTTGATATCATAGGCAACAATCCAATCGACAAATAACATTACTGCATAACATAACATAACGTAACCGACATTTTAAATTACAACGACAATTGAACATAATCAATCCTGATAAGCACTACTTAACACATTCAATCATTATATTCAATATTATGACCATGTGTCATTATATTTAGGTAACTGGTTTTGTAAAAATAGCTAAAATCTCTATTGGACCATAATGTTTCCAGTAGTTAGATTCGACTAACAACTTTAACATGTCTTCATCGCTTGTCAATTCTACGATGTGATATTCGATTGTGTTGTTTGAATATTTTGCATGGCCTGGCTGTCGGAAAAACAATTTACTGACTAACTGTGAGTTGTGAATGCCATAAAGGGGAACCCCAACAGGCGCAACTTGCTTTATGACATCCTTTAGTGTTTCAATGTTGCATCCTGAAGGAATTTCAAACCTTATTGGGTTTGTTCTAGTGAAAGAATAACCCACAAAATTGTCTTGTCGTGGGATGTTCCACTTGCCATTGTAATATAGCATTGCATCATGTGTAGGGACGATGGTGGATTGAAGTAGGTTCAGTATACCGTGGGGTGTTCTGTTGATGGTGGATAATATTTCTATAGGGCCAGCACTTGACATCTGGTTGTTGCACATTAACATTGTGTAAACATCATCATCACTTGTGAGTTTTAAAAAATGAAAGAAATATTGCTGACCTACATGTATGGATGGTTGTCGATAATAGATTTCATCAAGAAAGTGGTCACAATGAAGTTGAAGGGTGTCGTGCATCCTGCTCTTGAGTGTCTGCAAAGAACAGTCATTAGGCACTCGCATTGGTTTTGGAGATGGGCATTCAAAAGAAACGCCTGTTTCATTGTGTTTCACTGATCCATTTGGAAAAATGAATGCTAATTTTGAGTTACAAATGTTTTGATTGCTTGTTTCTCCTAAGAATGCCATAGTATTCAGATTCAATTTCGAATCTGGAGGCATGTTGTCTGGGATTGGGAGTGTTTGCCTTAAATAGAGGTGACTGACGCCCTATTTCGGCGTGACGTAACACGCCATATTTTGGCGTGTTAAGTCACGTCCTATTTGTTGGACATGTTAAGTCACGCCGTATTTCGGCATGTTAAATCACGTCCTATTTGTTGGGAGTGTTAAGCCACGCCCTATTTCGGGGTGTTCAGTCACGCCGTACTTATAGGACGTGTTCACTCATGCCATTATGGTTTGGACTTTCAGTGTAGGGCTATAATTAGGGTAAGGGTAAGGGGCCATTGTGCCATCATGATGCCATGCCATGTCTTCATTATGTACAAATGTTGGTGGACTGGACACCTGTTTTTTATGTTGTTGATTAATAAAAAAAAGTTGACTTAATAAATTAGGGTTACTGTCTATGTTATGGACTTTCGGTCTAGTGTCTAGAAGTGGGGAAAGGGTATAAAATTAGGGTTTAGGTACAATTTGAAGTAATATCACATCTCATAATGAAATAAAAGGATTACACATATCTTTATAAATAAAATACATTAACATCACATTAATTGAAAATACATAATTTCAAATTCATGAAGCACCACCACGAGTAGGATAATTCCTCCGATTATGTCCAACCTGCTTGCAAATTCCGCATCTGATTTGCCTTGGACTTGTTTCCACTTCGTCCATCTCATTACGTAGTCTAGTGGACCTTGGACGACCCTTTGCACGCAACATCTCCCCATCAGGTATGACAACTAGATCTTCACTCAGTGGAATAGCACGTTCATTACCGATTGGCTGCCATGGCAATGAATAAGCCTGAACCAATTTGTTTACTAGGAAGACATCATCCACAAACTGATAAGGATTTTGACGAACATGTAAAGCAGCAGTTGCAGCATGACTACATGGGTATTTGAACGCCTTAAACTTGCCACACTGACAAGAACGCTCAGCAAGGTTGACAGAATATACCCTATCCCAACCCTCTTCCACCTGAAATACCGTTTGCTTAAGATTATATGTGCCTACATGGTGGCCTGTAGCAAGGGTCTAGTTATGCCTCATAGCATCAACCACATTTTTGCAATGTCGCTGTGAATGTTGAAGCTGTGAAACGGCCGCTTAACCTCTGCAAACAAAATAATGAACCAGACGGGTGTACGTGTGCTTCACAAGAGCGGTGATAGGCATGTTCCTTGCTCCCTTGAACACCCTATTGACTGATTCTGACAAGTTTGTTGTCATATGGCCATATCTTCTCCCCTCTACATCATATGCACGTGTCCACTTTTCCTTAGGGATGCCATCAATCTATTCTGCAACCTTAGGATCGGTATCACGAAACCGTTCAAACACGGCGTCAAAATCAACCACACTAGGAGTATAACCTGCAAAATAATAAACAAATTAACACTGTTCTGTTTATAGATATGTCTCAACTTAATGTAGTTGAATATTTTTTAACATACCTAAAGTCATGAGGGCCTTCTTCAATCTTGCACTCATGAAGGTGGTTGCCAGCCGGCATGATTCTCCACAGCAGATATGATGCTCCGGTGCCGATCTGAAATAAGACATATATTTTGCATTTGGGTTACGTGGAGGCGAATGTTAGCAAGGAAGTATTCCCAAGCTTCCAGTGTCTCCCCCTCAACAATGGCAAATGCCAATGGCAGGCACTCATTATTTTTGTCCTGAGTCATGGCAATCAACAATTTTCCTTTATACTTCCCATATAAATGAGTCCCATCAATTTGGATGATGGGTTTGCAAAATTTAAAAGCCTCGCAACACTGCCTAAAAGTCCAAAACATGCGATGAAACACACGCTTTGCCCGTACCAGTCGATTTGCCACAAAATAAGCATTTGTTTGAATATCATAAAAAGAACCTGGTGAAAAACAAAGCATGTAGTTGCACCACCTCGGCAAAAATGCATAAGACTCTTCCCAATCCCCATAAATCATTGTCATTGTTTTCTACTTCGCATATCAGGTCTTTCCATATGAAACTTTAAATCCATAGGTATTGGTGATCCTCTCCTGAACCAATGCAATTGACACAGACGGTTCCTCCCTAACCATTCCTAACAATCAAATGGTGACATTGACATAATCAACATACCTCTAAAAACAATATTTTTCATATTAACCAAATTTAATAGAAACATACCTACTACAAGTGAAGCAATAACATCAACGTCAAGCTGTTTGTGACCCTGTGAAATATGATCATTCAGGCAATTGTGTTTCCTACCCCATCTTGAAACAACCGACTTCTCACCGTACATTGGTTTGATTACCCTAACCCTCCAAGGCAAACCATCGTTGTGTCGAACACACTTCATGCTAAACTTGGTAGGCTTGCTCTCAACCATAGTTGCTTCTTGATGCTCCTTCATGATGTTCCATTTAATTGCAACTTGGGCATCCATTTTTGATGAAAATTCCTTTTTAACAAACAAGTCATCCCCTAATTGCCAAGGACCTTGCACTGAACTTGAACCCGAACCCAAACCCGAAGCAGAACTTGTAAATGATTCTTCTTCGTCGCATGGATGACTCCAATCAATATATGTGTAATGTGGAATTCCATGCCAAAAAGGCATGGCCTCAGCACCTATACATATATGCCAAATAAAATACATTTATATAAGGAAGGCAAGCATAAAACCCCGATTAAATAAATTTGGAATTATCTATCCCAAACCAATAAAAACATATTCAAAATGATTATGTACGATCATACAGCCAAAACAATTGAAGGTAACCCTAAACCCTAAACCCTAAACCCTAAAACATTATCCAAACACACTAACCCTTCGTTGTGTACCCTAAACATTATTCAAATACTAACAGGTTTGTCTTTCCTTGTGACAAGCAACTATAACATTGGAGGATATGAAGGTTTGTTGAGGTTACTCTGTTATGGGGTCAAAGAAAATTGGAATGGATCAGGACTCTCTTGGTATACTAGCACATTACAATGAGAATCCTTGGATAAGTTATAGTCAGCCAGTAATAGATGCAAATTTGTACACTGCATTATGTGCCTGCCATCAGCCTAATGTTACTTCTATGTACTATCGTTGGTGGAAGCAATCAAATCCAAGTAAGGAAGGAGACATGCATGATCATTGTGTTGTAAGTAGCCCAGAATATTGGTTACCAACATCATCACTAAATCATAAAACCTAAACCATACATTATACTCCCTAAACCCTAAACCCTAACCCTAAACCCTTAACACTTAACCATTTTCTTAACACCATAACCCCTCAACCCTCAACCATTAACCTAAAACCCTAAACAATAAACCCCTACTCCTTAAACCCTAAACCTAACCATCATCGACACAACACCATCAAACCTAAAACCTAAACCATCCAGCATACACCCTAACCCCTAAACCAGAAACCCAAACCCTTAACCCTAAACAATTATTATAAGCAACATAAACCCTAATCCATAAAACATAAACCCTAAACAACATCCACATATTATGATCATTCAAACTCAGAAGAATTTAACAAGTAAACATATATCACTACAGTTTCACTGATTAAAGCAGTCTAACATACCTTCAACAAGTTCTTCTACTTGAGCAGATCGAACACCCGCATGATGACGCCTTTGAGACGACCCCACACCAGTGTCTTCTTGGAATTCAGTCGCATGCACATCAGCATCCTCCTCAAGAAGACAATCTTTCATCGCGATATTTTCATCATCATTGTCCTCATCATCCTCGTCCACAACCCAGGTTGGGTCATGCTCAGCTTCCTCAGACACGTTTATAGTTGGAGCAGCATATGATGCTTCATTATTTGCAGAATTAAAAGTCGTTGACCTCATGGCTAAGGGTAAAACATCATCCTCCACTGCGACATAATCCACGTAAAATTCTAACAATTTATTCCTTGACTACTTCAAAAAATGGTCGATTACAATTTCTACGTCTTCATCATCCAGCACTTGACTCCCCGTGTAATGATCGTGTTGCCATAATCTTGTTGTCACCAAACTGATACGTTGGTTGTCGTTTAAACCTATTTTCCTGCACATCTTCTCATGTAATTCACTAAGCGTTGATCTTCGATTGATACGTGTCGACCTATTGTTCCCTTAAAAAATAACACCATGTCGTCCTCTAACTTTTCTTCCATTAAAAAATAACATAACATCAACACTCTAACTACCTGAACTCATATTTGGAGGACGCTTAAACTACAATCAAACCACAACCAATGTAGGCCTAAAAAAACCACTGAACCAATGCATCTGCAGCTTATCAAGGGCCAACTTAAATAGAACCAAGGGACCCAAACACGCCCAAAATAGGCATGTTTAAACACGCCCAAAATAGGCGTGTTTAAACACGCCCAATTTAGGCATGTTCAACAGCCCCATTTTTTGAAATATTTTCCCAACTGCCCCCTTTTTCGAATTATTTATTTAATTTGTATTATTTATTTAAATTTGCCATCAATGTGGTTGTTGGTTCTGTTTTGCATGATTTTGGGAATATGCAGGTCAAAACCTTGTATGGTCTAATCTTTCTTCTACTTGTTGATGCTGATGTGATTTTTCTCTCTCTGTGTTTTGCTCTTTGATCCATAAAGCATTATCTTTCTATGTGTTTTGCTTTATAAGATTATGAGGAGTAAGGACATCTGTTTATTGAGGTTGATCGTAAAGCTAATGTTTGACTTCTTGTAGCGTGTTCCGTTCCATATACTAAGACGTGTTTTGTCACGTTTGTTTGTTAAGGAGCTAAAAAGTTATAGCTTCCAAACACGTGGCTTGTTGTGTGATTTCTTATTTCTCAATGGGTTGTAATCACATTGTTGTTAAGTAGATAAAAGTTGAGCTTGCTTTTTTGGCATTGCAAACATGATTCTGGTGAGTTTATTATTTAATATATTTTTCATACAATCACTTTTGTCTTTCATATTTTCTTATCCTTTTTTTTTAACTTTTACCACATTACTAATTTATACTATAATTTCTCTTTTCCTTACTTTTCTTATTTAAGAAATATTTCTTTACTTTTCTTCTTGTATTAGAGGGGAAGTCTATTAAAGGAAAAAAAATACTAATGTCCCATTTTTTAAAATATTTTATACTAACTAATTAAAATACTCGTGGCATTCACTAATTAAGAGAGTCTTTAAGCATTGCAACATCCTGCTATCAACAAGCTTTAATAGGTTGGCATCATTCATGCTATCAACAAGCTTCATAATGACCTGCCTGGTTTGGACTTGGCTGTCTCATTGCATGCACCAGCCCAAGACATTCGTTGCCAGATAATGCCTATTGCTCGTGCTTTCCCTTTGGGAAAACTCATGGTTTCACTGCAAGACTATCAAAAGAAAAGGTCATTCATACTTTCTCTCAACAATTTCTCTCATTTTTTAAGCCATTAATATTAATATTTCATCCTTTATTATAGTCTGCAGAAAATATTAATTGAATGCATAATGCTTGATGGGGTGAACTACGAAGAGCACCATGCCCACCAATTGGGAAAACTGTTAGAGACATTTCAAGTTGTAAATACTCAACAACTTCTTCCTTTCTCTATTCAATATCAATGTCTCTACCTAACATTTATGCTATGCCCCATAATTCCCATGCCACTCTTCTACTCTAATAAAATGTAGGCAATCATGAATGAATAGTGGTGTTTCTCGATAATTCAGTGACTTTCAGGAAAAATTTCTTAAAACTTGATTGTCATTCTCTGCTCAGTTACACAATGCTGTTAAGTACTAACATTTTGCATTTGGTCTGAATTTTGAAACAGGTAATGAACTTAATACCTTTCAACTCTATTGATTTATATTCTATTATTAATGGTTATATTTGTTGATTAATTTAGACCGTTGAGCAAGAATGCATTACGAAACAAGAAAAAGAGGGAAAAACAGAAGGAAATTTGAGACTTTAAGTTGCTTTACTAGGTTTTAATTGTATTATGCCTGGCAGCCAACTTTGGGCGGTTTTGATTTGCTCAAATTTCCAGTTGGGATATAAAGGTGAGAGTAAAAGATAAAATCTTTTTTCTCCTCCTCCTGATAAAATATGTATTTGTTTTTTTTTTTAGTGTTTCTCTTCAAAATTTGAGTCTCATCTCAATAATACATGTAATAAAAGTTAACAAAAATAGTTTTAATTTCCAGTTGAAATAAGTATTTACTGCAAGTGAAATTATAATACTCCCTTTTTTTCCTTCAACACACAAGTACAAGACTAAAAATAAGGACAAATTTTTCAATTGAACCTCGTTATGGTTAACAAAAATATGGAGCTTTTCGGATGTAAAATAAATTATTATTTGGCCTTCATAGCGTCCAAGGAATTGAACCTCGTTATGGTTAATTCATAGGAATTTTTCAATTGGTATTATACTCTCTCTCATTTCTCAATCATCTCTTTTTCAATTCGCTTACTTTTCCATTCAATCTATGCAGGTTAGCATGTTGAGCTCCCAAGGTTACTATGGAGGCGTGCAATTACTTATAGCTATTTATAAAGTCTTCTACGTGTATTGCAGAGATAACACCATCGATCTTCGCCATAACAATTTCACTCTCTCCTACGCCGCCAATATCCCTTGCCAGGTAACTACTATTGGATCTTATTAACATTTCTAACAAAACTAATATCCATCATAAAACAAACATTTATTATTGATGTTTCTTTTGTTATTTTTGCAGACTGGTCTTTTAGGTTCTAGCGGTATTACATGTGCTGCCTTGAACTGTTTGCTGGATTGCTACAAGGTGAGGCATTTGGTGAAGGTGGAGGTGAGGCCTAACCTCATCCTCGCTGCAGAAAAAGAACTCGAAATTGTTGCATGTAATTTTATTCTCTACAATGTTAGTTAGTGACATGCAATGCGTTCATCTTTCTTTTTATTCTCTGCTCCTGTAACATGTAATTTTATCACATCCCATTTTTGTATTTTGCTTTATTTTTTATAAATATATTGCATTAGCTTTCACAAAATTACATATCTATCTTCTCTCTGGCTAAGAATAATCATTTTTATCTGTTTAAGTGGATTACCAAATTTTTGTCATTGGGTGGGTTAGTCACTATATGCTACAATGAAAAGTATGTTGGATTGGAGGTAGTGATATTCTGAGATAATACTTCTAATAAGAGTGAGCTTTTCTATTCCATATTATGGAATCTTCTGTTAAATCTTTTTTATATGTATATATTTTAACTGACAATTGGCCTTCATAGCAATTTTCTCAGCAAGAAAATTATAGGTGATAAATTAGTTGTAACAACAAACAAAGCAGCAACTACTTCTAATCTTTGGGACTAGGGGTATATGCATTATTCTGTTGAACTGATAAATTAGTTTTAACTCTTGTTTATTTTTGTGATTATGCGACTTCCTTGGAAAATGGACCTTTGTCCCCTTCATCCCTCAGAGAGAGGAGTTTAATTAGTCCATGTTTGTCAATTTTCAATGTGTGCTCCAATGTTTCAAAATTAGTAGAACTTCTTTTTAAGACAATTACTTTATTACATAGATTAGTTCCCTGAACTTGTAGAAAGCTTGGGCGATTAACTTAGATATAATTAATATTCATTTTATCTAGATAACTATATAATAATAATAATAATAATAATAATAATAATAATAATAATAATAATAATAATAATTTGGAAACATAAAGCATTCCAATAGATAATGGGCAACATGATTTTTTTATTAGGTGACATTTACCTACAGTTAAATTAAAGCCTATAAGTACAAGTTAATGGTTTGTATCTACAATCTTTCAATGGTAGGTATAAGTTAATGACTTTTACCTATAGTTGGAGGTTGTAGGTATAAGTTAATGTTTTTACCTACAGTTAGATGTTGTAGATATAAGTTAATGACTTTTTGTAACACTTCAACTCGCAATCTCGTTATTATTGATTTTTAATGAATTTTTTTTTCAATTTTCTTAAAAGCACTCAACTGAATATAACAAAATTTTGCCAATAACTAATACTCCAAGAAAATTTCATTACTAAAGTAATATATATAATAAGATTACAAACTGACACTGGTTTTATTACATAGTACAACTAATTCAAAACACTCTGTAACAAAAGAATACATCTTCAAACATATCATCATCAAACAAAATCCTCTTCTTGTAAACAGCTAGTGGTCTCTCTTTGTTGTTCATCTGCTCGCCCGAATAAGATCGAGGTCGTAGCAGGTATCAACCACAAACACAAAATATAGGGTAAGTTTATGATAAACATAATTTAAGCAACAGAATATAGTCAATATGCAGATATTCATAACAACATCCTCAAAGATGCATGATTCTCTTAGACTCTTATCATGTTGCATGATTCTCTTAAACTCTTATCATGTGCATGATTCTCTTAAACTCTTCTCATGTGGTGCCAACAGTCAAGATAGTCCCATCCCAGTGGCACAGAACTGAAACAATCAGTTAGGGTCCCCCGGTGTTGCACAAGATTCTCACTCACACTTCATGTGATCATCATGGGTGGCATGATTTCTCCACCGCAAGAGTCACACCCCAGCTTAGACTCCTCTTGTCTGAACGCTCGAACTCAGTTCCTGCAGCTATCTGACACACCTCCTCTATGAGGTAACTCTTATACACACCTCCTCTCTAAGGCAACTCTTATGAGACATATGAGACTGATTCACTTATGCATATCTCATTCTTTTCATAAACTCAGATATTTAATATAAATCTTCCAATCATTGTCTCACATGATTTACTTAGAAAATCAACATAAATCATGTACAGAACTTAGCTTATTACTCATGTACAAAACACAACATATCATTCATGTACAGAGATTCATAGAAACACTCAACAACACATAAAACCTTATTCAGGCACTTAATCATGTAACTATAACTTTAAATCCAATAATTACTCAGATACAAGTCATATTTCACAGAACTTTAAACACTTATTCAAACACTAGTAACACTTAAACTATCTTTATCATAAAACTTCCTTATACATACCTTATAACCTCTTAATAAGCTTGTCTTTCTCTTCCTAAAGGTGTTAGCTTTACACGTGATTCTTCAAGGGGGAATGAAGTCTCTTTATGCTTTTGAAAAGGAATGATGAAAATGAAATGAAAAAGATGAGAGGAGAGTAGTTCACGTGAAGATGGGTAGAAAGGAAAACTTGAAGAATAACTTCCACTGAAGGCCTTCCTCCCTTTATATAGAGTTTGGAAAATAATAAAATATTCAAGGACATTTTTACCCTTTCTAACTTACTTCCATTTGGTTCCATTAGAACTTAGTTTCATATCATTCCATTCCATCCCAAATAAGTTCATAATTACACTTTTACTTTATACAAAAAAAAAAAAATCTTCTAAGTCATTATGCCTCCTTTACAAGTGTCCCACCACTTGGCTACTTCTTACAAGTGTCCCTCCACTTGTCAAATGTCATGAAGCTTCTCCCTTTTTCTTGCTCTTTCACGTGACCACAAGGGAAGGAAGTGAAGTTTTGCTTCCTTTCATGTTATCTTGCATAAATATTGTCCAAAGCATGACTTCTTGGCCCTTTTTCTTTCCTTTTTCATGTGGACTTTGCTTTAGCCAAGGGGAGAATTTTATCTTCCTTTCCTCTTTCTATATCATGTTTCATTTCCTTTTAAAAAAGAGAAAATTGTATGGTTTCTTTTGTATACATATGTCATCTTTTAAATGAAGAAGAATAATCTAGTTTCATCTTTACTTTACATATGGCTTTCCTTAAGAGGAAGTAAAGTTCAATTTGAACTCTTCTACCTAAAGGATAATATTCAATAATAGAACTCTAGAGATTTCCAGAAACTGACTTCAATTACAGTATAAATTGCTCACAAGTAGTCTATACAGAGTGCTACACAGACCTTACATACAAGACTGCTCTTATCTTAATTCTGATTGGTTTGTTCTGCTTCTAACCATCAAAATTAATAAATCATCTTATTGAATAAGTCTATTCATCCTACAATTAAGAGAAAATTCCACAGATTCTATTTATCATTTTTTTCCATATTTTTCTGATGCTTGAATTCTCCTGAATAAAATTTCAAAGTTATTACCGTATGAAATTCATAGAAATCCTATTCTGAGGCTTCTTGTCACAAAGTATTTTGGTAATTTGCCATCTAAGGGCACTCTATAATTTCATCAAGCTTTCACAAAATATCAAAGGGTGTCTTGGTAATTTTTGCCTCAAGGGTACTATGGTAATTTATCATTCACAATTGGGGTATGATTGTAATTTTTAAAATATCCAAGGATATTTGTGTAATTCTAGCTCAAGGGTATTTTTGTAACTTCTACTTTAAAATATCTAACCAAAAATATTGAAGGGCATTATTATCGTCATTTTCACCTCAAGGGCATTTCCATAATTTCTGCTTCAAAGGAAGGGTAATATAGTCATTTCTCTTCAAACATTTTTTGTAATATCTCTAATTAATATTTCACCCAAATAATTTAAATATAGACCAATCAAATCTCACATAACCTAACTCTCATATCAACAGTTGCACAAGAATAATTCATACAATATATATTTGCAGTTATTGAAATTTCAGGGTGTTACAATTCTCCCCTCCAACAAAAAAATTTCGTCCTCGAAATTTACCTGATTCAAAAAGTGTCGGATAGCTCTTTCGCATCTCATTTTCCAGTTTCTAAGTAACATCACCATTTGCACCTTTTCCCCAGATTACCTTTGTGTTCTAAAATACAAGCTCTCAACAAGTCTTCTGAAGACTGAATGGTTTGTTCAGTTTGTCCATCAGTTTGAGGATGGTAAGCTGAACTTAGTTTCAACTTGGTTCCTAGAGCTCTATGTAAACTTTTTCCAAAAATCTAGATGCAAATCTAGGATCTCTATCAGATACAATACTAGAAGGAACTACATGCAATCTCACAATCTCACGTATGTACAAACTTGTCAGCTTTTCTAAAGAATACCTGATGTTAATGGGAATGAAATGAGCAGATTTAGTTAACTGATCTACTATAACCCATATGGAATCAAAACTTTTAGAACTCTTAGGTAAAGCTGTAACAAAATCCATGGATATGCTGTCCTACTTCCACTGAGGTATTTCTAAAGATTGCAACATACCAGAGGGTTTCTAATGTTCTATCTTAGATTTCTGGCAAACTAAACAAGAATATACATACTCACTTATTTCCTTCTTCATCCTTGGCCATCAGAACAAAACCTTTTAGATTTTGATACATTTTAGTGGCTCATGGATGGATACTCAACTTACTCTTGTGTCCTTCCTCCAAAATTATTTTCTTAAGTTCAGGTTCATTAGGCACACAAATTCTTCCTTGTAATCTTAGTATACCATCCGCTCCTATTTTAAATTCACTATTCCCTCCATTGGATATATTTTCTAATATGGTTCTTAAGAAAGGATCAGATCTTTGCTTACTTCATATTTCATTCAGAAATTCATTGGAAACTTGCAGGGCTCCTAACTTTATGCTCACAGGTGTAGTTTTACATATTAAACTAAGATCCCTAAACTGTTTTAACAGCTCCATTTCTCTAATCATCAATGCAGATATTATCAAAGATTTCCTACTTAAAGCATCTGCCACCACATTGGCTTGTCCAGGATGATAATTAAGCTCAAAGTCATAATCTTTCAAAAATTTTATCCATTGCTTCATATTTAATTCCTTTTGACTAAACAAATACTTCAAGTTCTTATGATCACTAAACACTTCAAACTTAGAACCAAAAAGGTAGTGCCTCCATATCTTAAGAGCAAACACTACCGCAGCTAACTCCAAATCATGGGTAGGGTAATTCCTTTCATGCATCTTAAGTTGTCTAGAAGCATAGGCCACTACTTGGCCATTCTGTATTAGCACTCAACACTCCTCCTAAACCCATTTTTTATGCATCACAGTACACCTCAAAAGGTTCTCTTGGGTTAGGCAAAACTAACATAGGCGCGGTTGTTAGCTTTTCCTTGAGGGTTTGGAAACTATGCTTACACTGGGCATCCCACACAAAAACTTGACCCTTACAAGTCAGTTTGTTCAAAGGTAAGGCTAACTGAGAGAAACCTTCTATGATTCTCTGTTAATATCCTGCTAAACCCAGAAAACTTCTAATCTCAAACACAGACTTAGGACCTTCCCACTTTAGAATAACTTTTACCTTAGAAGGATCTACAACTATATAACCTTGGAATATCACATGTCCTAAGAGACTCAATTTGTAACGACTTCGTTTTATTTCCATATTTAACCTATTACGTTTTTAATTTACGGAATTTTTTTTTATACTTATTTTCGAAAATTAAATGTTATAGCCCAAAATTCATTCCTTTAAATTTTTTAAAATAAAAAGAAATAGTATGAAGAAATTATTCGTCATCTAACGATATTCAAATTCGCATAACATAAAGTCCATGATTACCATCTACAGATAATTGTCATCATACAGTCAGATTAAAAAAACAGTCCACATTACATAGCATAGCATAACAAAATAGACATCATCACAGGGTCTTCCTCACATCTTCTTGTAAATCATCCACTGTCACGCTTACTGTTCCTCTGCTCGCTCAATTTAATTGAGGTCATCACAGGTGTCAACCACAGACACAAAAATAGGGTAAGTCATGATAAACAGAGTTTAAATAAAAGAATAATTTTGTGAACAATAAAAGAATAAATTCGTAAAAATCAAAACACCACAAGATGCATGGAAAATGCCAGACGCATGATTTTTTTAACTTCTTAAACATGGCCATAGTCAGGATAGCTTAACAACCCGCGAGTTAGATTGATCAGTCAGGATAGGTCCGTGTTGCAATAGGACTCACACCCACTCTACATGTGATCATCATGGGTAGGTGATCTCCCCACGGCCACTATCCCCCAGCTCATCACCTTAGAACGTTCTTTCTCAACTCTAGCTATCTGACAAACCTCCTTCTGAGGTAACAACTTCACGGATTAACCCCCGCCGGGCATATGCACATGGAACATGTATGAATACTTCTTTTCATCTCATCTTTTCTCATCATTCCTCATTCTTCACTTGGTGTGTCACATATCAAAATTTTAATATATTCAAATCCCCATGAAATAGGTATATTTAACCACATACATTCTTTTTAAACATCACACAAAGTTTCACAAAACCAATCAAAACCACACGGCTACCACCACACAAACCAATTATTTTTTTTCTTTGAAACCTTTCATTTTTCATATGACAAAAAGTTGGATTTTAATGAAATACTTGAAAAAACACTATATCTACCTTATTATTTCTTATAAAATTTAATATAACAACCATAATTCTAACCTAATATTAACAATAAAATAAATATACATGCTTAAGGAAGCATAGGATAGTTTCGGCCAACATATCATTGGTAGCAAAATAATTTATTGAAAATTATAAATCTAAATCATTATTTTTCTACAAATAAACATTATGTAGATAATAGTAGGTTACTTTAAATTTTATTAGTTAAATTAGATTTGAGTTATTTATTCCATCATTATTTATAAAGCTAGAATCAAAGTCACGTAATCATTCATATAACACATCTTGGTTTCTTTGAGTCATTTCCATCAACACTTAGTAAAGAAAGCTTGAATCTTCATTAGAACAAATATTAATCTCAACATAATTAATATTAAAACTTTGTTTATCAAAGGACTTCCCCATACCTTGATTGCTTCCCACAAAGTTAGAAAATCTTGCTTCCTTATACGTTGGCCTTTCACGTAAGATTTTAAGTGAGTGGATCCTTGTTTTGGCTTCTTAAGTAAAAGGTATATTTTGAAGGAGATAGAAAAGGTTAAAGTGAAAATGAGGTAGGATGCTAAGGAATTAATTGGCACGGCTACAACTTGTTTTGTTGTGAAATTACTTTGACAAGGCTTTGAAAAGAACTAGGTGGTGTAAGCTTTGGAGTTGCACGGTTTCTTTCTTTCTTTGGCTGCCAAAACTTACGGTCCTAAGGCTTTTATATAACATTGCTATCCTAATATGCCTTTGTGATATGGCTGTCCGTTAACTTCCTAGGCCAAGATTCCTTTTGCTAAAAAATCTTGCATTTATCATGACTACTTTCCATTTGGTTAATGATTATTGGCTAATGAATAATATCCTTCCAAGTGGCTTGTTCTACACTTTTCTTTCTTCTCCCCTTGTTGTACGTTGGGTTTTAGTTTGTAGAAGGCTTTTCTTTGCTTCACTTCACGTAAGAAGCTAAGGATTTTGTGAAGATTCTCTTTGTCCCAAAATATCTATAAGCCATTATGTCACTTTCCACAAGTTTGATTCTTATTGGCTAATGCTTTGAATTTTTACTACTCCTTGTCCCTTGCATCATTCTTCATGTTTTATTCTCACTATGAAGGGTCTTTCATTTGCTTTTCTTCCTTTCTCTCATATCACACGGCCAAGGCTTATTCCTAAAGCCAAATCTACAAAATTTTCTCCTTATTTCAAGTAATACTTGAATTCTAGTTTCTTATTGGTCCATCTTGCCTTTAATTGTTTAATTGATGAAACTAACTCATTTTAGGAACTTATTCCTTCCATAATTAAGAGAAAATTCCAAAGATTATAGCTATCCTTTCCTTCTAATTTTCTGATGCCTAAGATAGCCTGAATTGAGTTCTATTCCAAAATGTGTATTAAAATTCATAGAAATCCTATTTTATGGTTTTTGTCACCTGTTTAGTTAATAATTGGTCATCTAAAAGTATTCTATTCCCTACTCAGGTTCCCACAAAATTTCTAAAATCATCTGGGCATTTTTTGACTAAAAGGGTATTTTGGTCATTTACCACCCTAGGGACCTAATTGTCATTTCTGAAATTGTCCAAGGATATTTTGGTAATTATCCTTCTAAGGGTATTCTTGTAATTTCCATTCTATAGGGATGGTAACATAGTCATTATTCTGCCTATATCTCTGTAATCTTACTAATTCCTATTCTACGTAAAGTCCTTTAATCACATATTACTAATTGATTTAAAACATTGCATCCATCACACATTTAATACATATAGAAATGTTGGGGTGTTACACAATTTCTCTAACCAAAACTCACAATTGGACCACTTAGCATAAAGCTGTCAATACTTAAGGGACTGTAGCACAATCCTCAAATGCTCTTCATTCTCCTCTCTAGTCTTAGAATATACCAAAATATCATCTATGAATACTTTTACAAAACTATCAAGATAGGGGTGAAAGATCCTATTCATATAATCCATAAACACACCAGGGGCATTAGTCACGTCGAAAGGCATAACTAAATACTTATAGTGACCATAACAGGTCCTAAAAGCAGTCTTTGAAATATCCTCAAACTTTCACATGGATCTGATGGTAGCCTGACTTAAGGTCTATCTTACTAAACACACAAGCTCCTACCAACTGATCCATAAGGTCATCTAATCTAGGCAAAGAATACTTATCCTTAATCGTCACCTTATTCAACTAATGATAGTCTACACATAACCTCATGGTCCCATCTTTCTTCTTTACTAGCAACACTGGTGCTCCCCATGGAAACACATTAGATCTCACAAACTACTTATCCAACAACTCTCCTAGTTGTTTCTCAAGCTCAACTAACTCTATAGAGACATCCTATAAGGGCTATGGACATAGGTCCAGTGCCAGGTACCAAATCTATAGAAAACTTTATCTCTCTCTCAGGTAGTAAACCAGATATATCCTTAGGAAACACTTTTGGAAATTCTCCAATAACAAGGAGGTCACCTTGAGAAACCTTAGTCTCTACTTCCAGGTTAGACAAAATCATGTACACTTGAGCATTTTCTCTCAAGGATGATAAAATTTGGTTAACAGAGTTAGATATCTCATTATCACTTATCTCAAGATTACCAAACACCAACATTTTATCAAAATAATTCAACAGAACATGGTAGATAACCAGTCCACACTCAGAATAACATCAATTTGGCTAAGAGGCAAATAAATCAGATCAACACAAAATTTTCTATCAGAAATTTCCACAAAACAATTCAAACACACATCAGAAATCAAAACATACCTACTAGTTGGGGTTTCAATCACAAGCTCATCATTCAAAGAAGACATAAAAGTTTAAGTTTCTCTATTCACAAATAAAATATAAACGAATGGGTCACACCAGAGTCGAATAGCACAGTAACATAATACTATATTTCCCTTGATAAAGGGGGAGAGTACTTCACCAACTCTTCAAACTTAGCCATAGTCATAATCCCTTGCTTATGCTCTAAGAATTCCATCACTTTCTTATTTCTAACATTCTCAGGAAAATATTTCTCCAAAAATGCCCTCTTAAAGGTTTCCCAAGTCACAACTTGACCTTCAGCCTCAAAGCTTGGAAAAATATTAGCTATTATAGAGTCATTCTTACTATTGATCACTCCTTACACACACCAAGTGAAAACATGAAAGAGATACACACAATAAATAATACAATTCTACACTCACTTAATCATTATAGAGAGTTGATGCCTTGAAAATCACCTATCATTCATTTATTTGTATTTCTGGCTGTTTGCCATAATGTTCCTTTGCAATTCACAAATTATCCAGGTGGCCAGTCTGCTAACTTATGAATATGCATTGAAACTTATGGTATAACAGGCATCAGGAATACAAACCTATTATAACAGCATCATCAAATCTCCATAATCCATAAGCAAAATACCAATCACCTTATGGAAAAATAGTTTTATCATAACATCATACGTACCACAAGTAAGGTTAAACCACCATACCTTATTCAAGTAAGATCATTACCAATTTAGGCATGACCATAGAATATCCTCAAGCAACAGAAAATCATATTAGTAATCTAACTAATAATCCACAATTTATCTTTCAAATAATTTCCAATCCCTTTAAACTTTCACAAGAAAAGATTTAAACCTAGCATGTATCTTAATTCTCCTTTCTCCTACAACCTCACTACTTAATCCTCAAAATTGAATCCCTCTAGTATTTGAACCATTTATCTACATACCATTCATTCTCTACTTCTAAAAATTAATGCAAAATAGTCCCATAATAAAAATATGACAAAACATCCCAAATGTCATCAAAACCACTTTCCAAAGATCATCAAATGTAACTCCATCATCACTAATATTCCAACTTATAGATCATTACCTATCTTATGGTTTAAATCAACATGTTCTCATCATACAATAACCATCAAATGACATGAATCTTAAGCCTA
>PYAF01004065.1:476102-487679 GCA_007407185.1 Glycine tomentella | reverse complement strand
ATAATAAAAATATGACAAAACATCCCAAATGTCATCAAAACCACTTTCCAAAGATCATCAAATGTAACTCCATCATCACTAATATTCCAACTTATAGATCATTACCTATCTTATGGTTTAAATCAACATGTTCTCATCATACAATAACCATCAAATGACATGAATCTTAAGCCTAAATGATAACCATAAATCTACCCAAATTAAGCATATAAATTAGTCCAAATAATTTCTTAACTAGAGATTGAAGCCTAGACTGCTTCTTCTACTACTATATCTTGGTAATACTGTACATGGTATGCCGAAATATTATCTGGTTTTTTCGTCCCATTATATATAATAGTCCTTCTTGCGATAAAATTTCCTTTCGATGGTCCAAGATATAATCATGACATCATGCTCCTCCTTAGTAATCAGAGGTTCATCATAATCAGAATTAGCTCTATATTTCACAATAGTGAAATATGTGGTAGTTCTGGCTTCCTCCGACTCCTCCCGTCAGTACTCGGTATTAACTACATAGAAGGTTTTATTTATAGATTCATTTTCTTTGAACAGTCACAACAGATTAGTAATCTAAATTCCTCCTCTTCAAGGACTTGAACCCAATTAATTTGAGTTCCAATCTTCATGCCATGCACTAGTTGCAAATCATCATCTGTGATTTGTGCATGATTAGTAGACCTATGGGTGAGGATATAGGTGAGGATATAGGTGATGATGTAGTGCAGCAACCTATCCTCCCCTGTCATATGTCCAACCCCCAATCTGGTCTTCAATCTAGCTTGAGGATCCAGCAACATACCTCTATATGTGTCAATCTTATAGTACCTTCCAACTTCTTCTTCAAATCTCCTTACTCCTTCACAGGAGATACCAGCCACAACATTCCATACTGTGTTATCAATCTCCATGACAACTCCATTCACTTGAGAACGGAGGACACCATCTATGCTAGCCTTGGTTGAAGTGGTGTTAAACACTTTTACCAACTTAGGGTAGAAAGTACCCTTCATCTCAAGCAACTTTTTTAGTCCTTGGGCTTGCAGCAGAGCAGGGAATTCAAATCCCTCACCCACAAACCAGTCAACCTCAAGATACTTTGGGGGCATGACCAGTTTGGTTGCATGAAATTGCATGTAATTATTTCTGTCAACCTCAGAAGTGGACTAGGTATTGAGCCTGTTCACAGCAACATTAGAGGATTCTCCAGCTTTCCTCTTGCTGGTTTTTACTCTTTGAGGTACATGGTTTAGACATGGTGAATATAGAAGAAAAAAATGGGCTGAGGTTTGGGTTATAAGAGAAAGAGGAAGAGCACAAGAATTTGCTCAGTTTGCTTAAGAGAAAGAGAGAGATTTTCAAGATAAAATTTGAATTTTGAAAACCCACAACAACTATCTCTAATTCCAAGGATGTCTGGATACACTGAACCAGATTTTTGAATTTGAATTAAAGCTAAAATGTTAGTTATGATTTTTGAAAATTGTGCAGTTTTACAGAAACGCCATAGATAATCGATTACATAAGTGTAGTAATCGATTATACCAGAGGATTTTAACTTTAAAATAACTTTGTGCATCAAGTAATCGATTAATCCAACATGGTAATCGATTACTCCAGGGAGTTTTTGATCCTGAAGCAGCTCTCAAGCATTAAGTAATCAATTAAAATACAGGATAATCGATTACTCTAGAGAGTTTCTTATTTAGAAATAGCTTTATACAATAGGTAATCAATTCATACGATAGAGTAATCGATTACTCCAAAGAATATATGTTTTGGATTGCATTTAAACACCAAGTAATCAATTAATTCATTAAGATAATCGATTACTCCAAAGAAGTTTTGACTCTAAATTGTCTTTAAGCCACAAATAATTGATTCATACGTATAATAATCGATTAAAACAGTCAATTATGCAGCATAAATAGTATTTTTCATTAAATTTTGAATTTCAATCATATGTGATGCATGATCAATTTGTGATTGGTATTTCATGTAGTCAGAAAAATCATAGGTATCCTATCATATATTAGATTCATCATGAATTCTTAGCATGTTCCTAAGATCATAAAATCTATCTTTGGATAAGGGTTTGGTAAAGATATCAGTCAATTGATTGTTAGTATCAATAAACTCAATTTTGAGATTACCCTTTTGAATGTGATCCTTAAGGAAGTGATGTCTAATCTCTATATGTTTTATTCTTGAGTGCATAACTGGATTCTTTGATAGGTTTATCGCACTTGTGTGTTGTCACACAGTAGAGGAATTTCTTTCAATTCCACACCAAAATCTTGGAGTTGTTGCTTAAGCCATAAACTTTGTGCACAACAACTTCCAGCTGTTATGTATTCAGCTTCTACGGCTGAAATAGCAATACATGATTCCTTCTTGCAATGCCATGAGATTAGTGATCTTCCCAACAAGTGGCATGTTCCACTAGTGCTTTTTCTATCAAATTTGCATCCTGCAAAATCAAAATCTGAATAGCCAATTAAATTCAGTGATGCACCTTTTGGATACCAAAGACCAACTTTTATGGTTGATTTAACGTATTTGATGATTTACTTGACAGCAGTGAGGTGCGAATCCTTAGGATTAGCTTGATATCTAGCACACAAGCACACACTCAACATAATATCTGGTCTACTTGCAGTCAAATACTATAGTGATCCAATCATCTCTCTATACTTTGACTCATCAACCTTCTTGCCTTTTTCATCTAAATCAAGGTAAGTTGAGGTTGCCATAAGAGTAGCAGCATCTTTGATTTTCTCCATGTCAAATTTCTTGATCTATTCATTGCAGTACTTTGATTGACTAAAATGTCCCATTTTTCATTTGCTTCACTTGAAGACCAAGGAAGAATGTTAATTCTCCCATCATGGACATTTCAAATTCATTTTGCATAGAGACAAAAAATTATTTGCACAAGGAATGATTAGTTGAACCAAAAATGATATCATCAACATATATTTGAACCAATAGGATATAATTGTCAGATTTCTTGATGAACAATGTTTTGCCCACTTGTCTCCTTATGAATGATTGGCTTAGTAAAAAGCTGCTCAACCTTTCATACCAGGACCTTGGAGCATGCTTTAATCCATATAGAGCTTTCTTTAGTTTAAAAACATGGTTTGGATATTTAAAATCAATAAAGCTTGGAGGTTGATCAACATAGATTTCCTCCTCAATATATCCATTAAGAAAAACACTCTTTACATCCATTTGAAATAGTTTAAAATCCATTAAACATGCATATGCAAGTAGTAATCTAATGGCCTCTAACCTTGTTATTGGAGCATAGGTTTCCTCATAGTCAATACCTTCCTCTTGGTTGTAACCTTTTGCAACCAATCTAGCTTTGTTTCTGACTATGACGCCACTTTCATCAAGTTTGTTCCTAAAAACCCACTTGGTGCCAATAGGCTTGGGAGAAGAAGGTCTAGGAACAAGTTTTCAAACGTCATTTCTCTTGAACTGATTAAGTTCATCATGCATGGCAAGCATCCAATGTTCATCAAGTAAAGCTTGGTCAATGTTCTTGGGTTCAAGTTGAGAAAAAAAAGCCATATTATAACACAGATTTCTGAGTGAAGATCTAGTAGATACTCCCTTGGTTACTTCACCAATTATGTTGTCAAGAGAAAGATCCCTAGTAGTTCTCTAGTCCTTAGGCTTTTGAGGGGGTGTTGACTAATCAATTTCTTCATTTGGTTCATTCTTTTCCCGTTCATTTGATCCATTGAGTTGCAGATATTCTTTTATAGGACCTGCATCACTATCACATTTATTTTCCTCTTTTGAGCAGTTAGTTTCATAACAAATAACATGAATTGATTCTTCCATGCATAAAGTTCTTTTATTGAAGACTCTATATGCTTTGCTTTATAATGAATATCCAAGAAAGATAGCTTCATCAGCCTTTGCATCAAACTTGCCAAGTGATTCCTTTCCATTATTTAAAACAAAACATTTGCAACCAAATGCTCTTAGGTGGGAGATGTTTGATTTTCTACCTTTATATAGTTCATAAGGAGTTTTCTTTAAAATAGGTCTTATAAGTAATTTATTTAAAGTGTAGCAAACAATACTCACTACATCAATGCAAAAATATTTTGGCAAATTTGTCTCATTAAGAAGAGTTCTAGCCCCTTCTTCAAGAGATCTATTTTTCCTCTCCACAACACCATTTTGTTGAGGTGCTCTTGGAGCTGAAAAATTATGGTTGATTCTATTTTCTTCACAAAACTTTTCAAAATGCTCATTTTGGAATTCACCACCATGATCACTTCTTATTGAGATAATTTTGCTTCCTTTTTCATTTTGAACAAGCTTGACTAATTTTCTGAAAGCAATGAAAGGATCACTCTTGGATCTTAAAAACAAAGTCCATGTGAATCTAGAATAGTCATCAACTATTACAAGCCCATAGTAATTGTCTCCTAAGCTCATAGTTCTAAAGGAACCAAACAAATCCATATGAAGCAATTCAAGGGGTCTTGAGGTGGAAACAAAGTTTTTATTTTGAAAAGAAATCTTGGTTTGTTTCCCCTTTTGACAAGCATCACAAAGTTTGTTCTTTTCAAACTTAATTTTTGGTAAACCAATAACTAAATCTTTTCTAATATGCCATTTCATGTGATGCATGTTAACGTGACTAGCTCTCCTATGCCATAGCCATGATTCATCAACCTTACTAGACAATAAATGTTGTGAATGAATGCATGATCTGCAGAGAGTAAGTAGATGTTACCCTTTCTTTTACCTACATGGATAACCTCACCGAATTGACAATCACATATCAAGCAACAGTTGTTATTGAAGGAAACCTTGAATCCTTTATAACATAATTGGCTTATACTTACGAGATTGTGCTTTAAACCTTCCACATAGAGAACATTTCTGATCTTAGTTTTAAATTGTCTCCTATATTTCCTTCTCCTATTATCTTGCCTTTATTATTGTCTCCATAAGTGACAAATCCTCCATCCTTCAAAGTCAAATTTGTAAGCATAGACATGTCACCTGTCATGTGTCTAGAGCATCCATTGTCTAAGTACCATGATGATGATTTTGCTCTAAGACACACTTCTGATTCAACACTTGAGAGTTCTTCATCTTCATCAACTATTGATGTTAGACATACGTTTGCTTCCTCAGCTTCACTTGATGATTCAGAAGTTGTTGAAGCACTTTCTTCACATGGAACATAGGCTTTCTTTGGTTTTCCTTCTTTCTTTGCTTTCTTTTCACCTAACTGCTTTTTCAAAAATATAGAACATTCAGATTTAATATGGCCTGGCTTACCACATTCAAAGCAGTTGTAGTTGGTGTTGTGTTGTTGTCACTCTTTTTGTTGTTGTTGTTGTTGAACTTTGTGAACTTCCCATTCTTGTTCTTTCTCACGAACTTGCTAAATCTTTTTACTATTAGGTTTAGATTCTCATCACCTTCATCTTCACTTGAGTCTTCTTCTTTTTCCACACTTGAGGATACAACTTTCAAGGCTATACTCTTTTGCTTTTTATCTGCATCTTCAGCATGTGTTAATTGAGACAATTCTAATTCATACTTAAGTAGCTTACCATATAGTGCATCCATGGACATCTTTGAAAGATCTTTTGACTCCTTGATTGTTGTCACCTTTGGTTGCCATGGTATTGTTAGGCACTTTAAGATCTCGATGTTTAATTCTTCAGCATCAAATTTCTTTCCAAGACCAAGAAGATGATTTATAATGTGTGTGAATCTGATTTGGAGTTGAGATATGTTTTCTGTTGAGTTCATCTTGAACATCTCATACTCATAAATTAAGGCATGCTTCCTTGATCTTCTGACTTCATTTGTGCCTTCATGAGTAATCTCTAACATCTTACACATCTCCTCAGTGCTTTTACACCTAACAGTTCTGAAAAATTCATCAGATGAAAGTGCATAAGTAATCATGTTCTTAGCTTTAAAATTGTACTGCACTACTCTCCTTTTTGCATCTGTCATCTCATCCCATTCTTTGGGAATCATATCCTTACCAATAGTTTTGATAGGAACCAAAGGACCTTTTTCTATTGCATTCCATGCACCTGAGTCATTTTATTGGATGAATATCTGCATTTTGTTTTTCCAAAAAATGAAATGTTCTCCTTCAAACATCGGAGGACGATTGAGGGATGCACCCTCTTTGAATGTAATTTGTGTGGTATTCATTTTCTTTTAAAAAAGATAGTGATCTTGAATAAACACTCAAGAACCTGCTCTTAATACCAATTGGAAACAATATGAACACAAAATAACCAAGAGGGGGGCTGAATTGGTTTAAACATGGCCTTTTAATAATCTTTAAAGAATCAAAGTAATAAGATTGTATCACAATTAAACCAAGAATGCTCCAACCAATCAAACTACTCAACTCAAGAAAACAATTACAAAACCTTACACTTGTTGAGTAGGAAAGATTTTTTTTTCCAAAGAATCACAGATTAAGATAGCAAGAAGAGATTAAAGAAAGTAATCAACACAAGAACTTATACTGGTTCACTTCTCACCTTTGAGAAATTACATCCAGTTTCTTCTAACCAAAATTAGTTAGAGTTCCACTATTCACAATATTATTTTCTTACAAGCTTATTACAAATCACTCTTAATCAAACCTAGATTAAGAACATAAATCTAATCCCCTTAGACTCTTAGTGATCAAGACATAGAGAACCCTTCTCTACTCTTCCCTCTAGAGAAATCTACTCTAGACAAGCCTTCAGAATTTTATTGTAAAAGTTACAAACAACCAAAAATTCTAAAACGAATTTACAAGCAAAGTTAATGGAGAGAGACAACCTGATGATCCAATGAATATGAATGCATATGATTTACAAATATTGGTTCAGGTTAAAAAACAAATTTCAGAGCAAACTCTCCAAGAACGTCTTTAAAATCTTGCCCAAGAAGAAATCTTTCAATGCAACATGAAGATTTAGAATTTGTGGGACAAGAGCTTAGTAACCTAGAATATCTTTTCTCACTTCAGAAGGCTTTTGAAAATCTATGAAAATTTCATAGTGTAATGATTTGTATTTTTCAAAAGATCCAACAACTATTTATAGTAAACTATTGTAACTAAATGTAATTGATTAAATCATCCATGTAATGATTAAAACCACTAAAGTAATCGATTTTTAACAAGTTTAATTGATAAGTGTTCTTGAGATTTCTGGAAAAGATATATGAACAAAGTAATCGATTAACACAGAAAGTTTTATTTACAAGGACGTGCCAAGTAACCGATTACCACAAATCGTAATTGATTATCACAGGAAGACATTTTTGTGTCTATATGAAGTGTAATCGATTACCATAAAGCTGTAATCGATTAAAGTGTTCATCAAAGCATAAGTAATAGATTACAATTAGCTGGTAATCTATTAAAACAGAGAAAATATGTTTTTCCAAAACATAAGCTTTGAACACTTTGGCTTTTCAATGCAATCATGAATACTTTAAAATCTTTTTCACAAAAACATATGCCTTTTGTAAAACCATGAATGCAAGCAAATGAATGATGTTTATGCAAGGCAATGGATCATTAGATGAAACTCTTAGACATCTAAAGATTACATATGTCTTCAATTGAATGACATGTAAAAGCTACAACATCCAAGACTAAGAGCCTCAACATCTTGATCCTCTTTAAGCTCACCCTGTATCTAACAAGGTACAACCTTGGTGAACCTCTCAACAAAATCCAAGACCAGCTCTTGGCAATCTCCAAAGGTTCTTAAAACCCAAGGCCAGCCCTTGGTGAACCTCCAACAAAATCCAAGACAACCTCTTGGTCGATCTATAAAAGTTCTTAAAACATAAGGTGCACCCTTGGTGTACCTCCAGCAAAATCCAGGATAACCTCTTGGTTGATTTTAAAAGGATCTTAAAACCCAAGGTGCACCCTTAGTGAACCTCCAGCAAAATCCAAGATCAGCTCCTAGTAATCTCCAAAGATTCTTAAAACCCAAGGTCAGCCCTTGGTGAACCTCCAGCAAAATCCAGGACATCCTACTGGTCGTTCTCCGAAGGTTCTTAAAACCTAAGGCACACCCTCATTGAACCTCCCGCAAAATCTAGGACCAGCTCCTTTACAATCTCGAAAGGCTTGCAAAACCCAAGGTCCACCCTTGGTGAGTCTCAGCAAAATCTAGGACGGACGCATCTCTGGTCAATCTCCAATGGTTCTCAAAACTTAAGGTCAACCCTTGGTGAACCTCGCTCTCGAAAGGCTCGTCAAACCTAAGGTCTGCCCTTGGTAAGCCTCGACAAAACCTAGGATGGACGACTTCCCTAGTCCAAGGCTCGATAAACCCAAGGTCCACCCTTGGTGAGCCTCCTCATTGCTAAGTTTTCGCACGGGAAAACTCAAGGTTTGCAAGGTCTACCCTTGAAACGCTTTATTATTCTTAAACTTTATCCTTGCAGGAGTACAAATTTGAAGAAACACAAAAATCCAAGGTCCACCCTTGGTCCACAAAACCCAAGAGTCCAAGACACACTCTTGCTACGTGCAATCCCTTGGAACCTCGACAAATAGGGCCAAAGGATCAGCCACTCACCCTCAAATAAAAGGCAAAATGAGACATCACCAGACTGGTTAGCAATACCTTCAACCAAGTCTCATTTGCTACATCACAAGGACGTCATCCACGTCAAGGCACCCTACCATCATAATGGAATAATGCATAAACAAAAGACAAAAGCATAAAAGACATAAAATAAACAACGAAGAATTTCGTAGACCAAGGAAGAGCAGTTGTATTAAAAATAATGATTGTCAAGAATTACAAGGCCTTCACGGCCTAAAGTCAACAAAATGCAAAGAGAAAAGGGCACCATAAACATTGGCCCCATCATCCTGCTCTTCACTAGCACCTTCCTCGACCGAAGCAATCTCTTCTTCGTTAAGCAGAACACTGTCTTTCATATCCTTGAATGGGTCAAAGAGACCCAAGTCAAGGTCCTTAGTGAACTACCCGGCCTGCCTAATGGCCTTGTGAAAACCCTTTTCATACTACTCCGCTGCCTCCATCTTGTAGATGGACAACTCCTCTTCAAGCACCTTGTTGACAACCTTCTCTTCATTCAATCGGGCCTCCAGAGCAGCCACCTTCTTGGCAAGTTCATCCCTCTCAGTAGCAACACAGTCAACCTTGGTAGTCAGTTCCTTCTTCTCCCCCAACAATGCATTACCACGACTGGCCAGTTCATCACATCCAATCGGGTGCACAGTAGCTTGGCCAAAGCACCACTAGCCTTGACAGATAGTTGATGGTGGGACCTGATCATCTCAGCAAGGGCGACAGTGGCACCAGTCACCTTAGAGTCCTTCACTCTCTAAACAGTGCGGACAACAACCTTCAACTTGGCCACCTCAGCCTCCAGTAACGCCGCCTTTCCCACAACATCCTAATGGCACTATCCATGCTCCTCCAAAATCGCAAGGCTTCTCTAAAGGAAAGTCTTTATAGAGTCGGTAGCATTCTGAACCTGACCAACAGATTAAATTCTTGTTGAAGGGAATCAGAGTCCTCTGCCCTAGCCTATTCCCTACGCTCCACATCGAGTTGATATCTCTCGATGCATGGACAAACTCGAGCGAGACACAGGGGAGAGAAGAAGAAGAAGATGGTAGATTCAATGTCGGTGTAGTCAAGGACGAAGCAAAAGGCAACATCTTTGAAGCACTACTAGTCGTGGCACCAATACTCGACAAGGGTGCAACACTAAAAGTCAGAGGAACCACAGCAGTGGGAGGAACAAAAGTCTCCCGAACAGGAATGGGAGGAGAAGTAGGAGGAACAAGAGCAACAAGGGCAGTAGTAGCCTGAACGACTGGTGTTGCGACAGGTGAACCCTGCGCAACAACAACAGGAGAACCACCCGCATCGGGAAACAACCTGGCAGCTTGCCTCAGAGCACGAAGACTGAACGGGGCCCTCGACTTCTTGCGACCCGACTTCCCAGCACCATCATCCCGCTTCCTCTTAGCTAAAATAGAGGAAGGGATGCTGGGGAAAGCTGCAACAACTTTAGCACTAGTAGGGCCAACCCCAACAGTAGGTCGACCTCGCCTCTAGCAGAAGGGTTAATAAAAAAGGTTTGCACGGTCCCACCATTAGGACCAGCATGCTTCACCAGAGGTCTCTAAGGAAAATGGCCCATGATACCTACAAAATAATAAAACACAACAAGTGTTAATTTGGGCAAAAAAATTTAGACACAAAAGAAGACAAGACAAAGGGATTTACCATCCAAGGCAGAATAGGGATCGTCCGTTGAAGGCAGAGAAAAGATGGCTTGCACATCTAGCAAAGATGGCAATTGCTCCAAGATCGCCTTGTCCACCCACTCCACCAGAGTCAACAGGTCCTCATCAAATGAGTTGAACCTGGTAGGGTCAGATTGCCAGTAGAACAGGATGCGGGGCTCCTCGTCCAGATTGAACATCAGTGGCAACCCCTGGGCCACGACGTCAGTAGCTCGGACCTTAAAGAAACCGTCTTTGAAGCGACAGAAGACGTTCGGATCAAACTCGAACAGCTTCTTGGATACACTATTCAAGGAGACCCAACAAATTTTTTCTGTTAGCTTCATCTGAAAAAAATATAAGAACACCAACACACTGGGTCGGATGTTGAAGAAGCGACACAAAAATTCAAAAGCCTTCACCATGGCCCAACTATTAGGGTGAAGTAGGGAAAGGGCTATAAACAGGTACTCAAGTAGAGCACACTAAAAGGAGTTCAAGGGAAGAATTAAGCCCAACACCTCAAAGAGGCACCGGTACATAAAGAAGAAGGGCGGCGCTGAAGTGGCGATTACCTACTCGTTAAGCAAATAGTATCCCATATTAGGATCAATTGCCACACATAGTAATCCATCTGTCACCTTTTTCCCTCACTATTCTAATTTTGTCACTCTTTCCATCCTTGGTGGTCTTCGCAGAATCCCAAATCTCTTCCAACATCAAAATAGTTGTTGTTGTTGTTGTTGTTGTTGTTGTGTTTTTATATATTTTTGTTTTGTGTGTGCTGCATATAAATAAAGAACCCTCTTTTTGGGGGGTGTCCTTTTTCATGCCAATCTTTCCCCTAAAGCTGGTGGTGGTGGGTTTAGTGTTTTGGTGAGGAAGGATAATAAAGGAAGGAACCTTTTTTTTGAGAGGGAAGAAAAAAGAAGGCATGGGGAGGGGGAAGATAGATATTAAGAAGATTGAGAATTTGAACGGCAGGTAGGTTACCTTCTCCATGAGGAGAAATGGGTTGTAGAAGAAGGCCAAGGAGTTGTCGGTTCTCTATAAACCATGAATGGTTTATAGAGCTTTCATCTGAATACTCCAGTTCTCATAGTTAGCCTTTGTAAGGCGGGGTAATGGCAGACTACTATTTGGACCACTCTCCATTCTCTCAAGCTCTGGTACCAATTTGATATCACTAATTTGATATCTCACAGGTCCTCTCTCTCACACACACTGGTGCACTCACACAAACACAAACACACACAAATTTACTGTGGGCGAAAACTCTCTTT
>PYAF01004065.1:432915-476002 GCA_007407185.1 Glycine tomentella | reverse complement strand
TCTGCTTTTGATGATTCTGTACTTTGTTTTGTACGTTGGATTATTTATATAGTTGACTATGGACATGTAATACCGGACTGTATGGTATGTATGTGTGAACGTTATGGACTACATACGTTAAATAACACGCAAATCTCTTATTATTTCTAAACTCATTTCTTATCGTGGAAATTTCATTTGAACCTTCATTTCTGAACTCATTTTTAAAATTAACAAAGATGCGTTGGAACTTTCATTCTTTCTGTTTTTTTGAAAGAAAAAAAAAATCTGTAGCAAATAAAATAAATACGTAATGGAAAGAGAAGTAGAAGTGGTCGTTTCACTATTCAAGATTCTTATTGCAAAAAAAAAAAAATCTATAGTAGTAACCATCACATTAGGGTTTATGACTTTTTCTGGTGAAAACTTAGATGTTGAATTTCTGTTGCTTCTTTTCTGGTCCTATATTCTGCCTTCTTCATCGGCTATTGACAATTAACCGTGTTTAGACTAACCTATTTTATGCTTTCTTAGAGTATTTTAAAAGTAAGTAATTATTTTTCCAAAATTTAGCTGAACCAAATAAGGGAAAAATAAAACCTACTTTAGTTTTTCTTTTAAAACTTTGTTGTCATTTTTGAAATGCAGAGACAAGATTGGATGGAAGATTTGATTTCATCCAATTTAATGTTAATTTGCAAGTCAAAGATCATGCTGGTTTTATAGTAACTTTAAAATGCTCTTCCTCTTCTTGTAACTATTAATATGATTCAATTGAGGCTATTGTTTTCTTATATTAAATGAATTTCATTTATGAACCATGAAGCATACCCTTTCAAGGTACAGCAAAGGCACGGAATCGGATTCCGCAGAGCAAGCTATTGATGTTCCCCCAACAGATGTATATAAACTGTCCCTCTAATATCTGAAAGCATCACACTTTCTTTAATTAATAAACCCCCTAACCCGTTTAAATTCATTTTTTCAGTAAATAGTTTGAAGTGTTATTATTCTTTTAAATAGGTTATGGATGTGGAGCCTGATACTAACCTTTTCAATGAGGAAATAACAAAGCTTCGATCAACATTCTGGTAAGTTTTGCTGACTCTTTATATTTGTAATCTGTAATGCTGCTGCAAATAATGGAAAAAATTATTATTGTATTAGTGAACTACCTTAATGAATGGACCAAGAAATAACTACCTCAATGAATTTTGCATATTTTCTATTTATTTTATGTGCTTATTTTTCATCAAATTCTGAGTCAAGATTTTTTTTCTGATGATATTCTTAAATTGTGTAAAAGGATGACGGGTAAGGATCTTGATGGATTGTGCCTTAAAGAACTGCAGCACCTAGAAAATCAACTGAGTGAAGGGATACAAGCTGTCAAAGACAAGAAGGTACTGAGTTCAAATACTAGCAGTCGTGCAATTGATTCTATTATTTTGAGATGCAATTTCCTTAATTCTTACAAGATTTTCTTTCTATTTCTTCCTGTTAATATGGTCATACTCAGACATTATTGTATGGGTTCAAGCATTATGATAAAAACTAAAAAAATAAACTAAATAATAACCTTTGTATTTCTGGAAGAAAAAAAAAGAACTTTGTCATGACAAACCCCATTAATTTGAACAACTGCATAGCAAGATTGTGATCCTTTTAAGTGCAATTGACCAGAGTGATGTATTTCCTTTCCTTATAATGTGTAATAGTCAATAGCACATAGTAGTGGAATAGCAGAGTGGAGCTGCATTGGGCTGCTATGGGATTCAAATAACGACCATAATAGCAGCTTTTTGCTTGTTATAGCAACCCTACCACGATATAGGCTTCAAAAACCCATTTTAACTTCATTACTATGTTCTTATTTCTCCTAGATTAATGGTGACTATGTGTAAACTGTAACTTCTTATTTATCATGATTTGTTTTTCCGTTCTGTTTTTGAGTATTTATATGTGTAGTATAAATTGTTTGCCTATAATATTTAAAATAGCTGTCATCCTTTTTCCTGAAAATGATTGGAATACTTCAATACAACCAAGAGGGGGGGTGAATTAGTTGTACCTTGGTATTTAAAAATTTATAATTAGAGTTTCCACAAGATTTTTATCACTTTAAAAAATTGTTTTAAAACCAACAATCTTATATTCAATCAAATTCCTCTGTCAAGAAAATCAATAGACAATCGAAATTTTTATGTGCAAATAATTTGATTCACAAAACAAAGCAATAAGGAGATGAAGAGAATAGAATAAAGATCAGTTACAATTTTATACTGGTTCACTTCAAACACTATGAAGCTACATCCAGTTCTTCCACTCAACACTAAAATAGAGTTTCACTATTGCAAATTAATATTCTTACAAGATATTACAAGCCTCTCTTTATCAACCCTAGATAAAGTTCAGAGATCTAAAACACTATTAGATCCTTAGAGACCAACCCTACTGAGAACACTATTCAGCAACCCCTAGAGAAACACTATCTCTAGTTATCATGTAAGAAACCCATTTACAATAAGTCAATCTTTACAGAAATTGAATAACAGAGATACAACTTCAAAGTTTAAGGAAAGAAGTCACCTGATGATCCAATGAATGATGTACATATGAATGATTAAATCAGGTTGAAAGTTGAAAACAAATTCAGAACATTGCTTCCTTAAAGCTTTGAAAAGAAAGTTCTTGCTTTTGACATCAATTTAACAACTCATGAATGTTTTGTGAAAGCAAGAACTCTATGAACCCAGAGAATCACAAAAGAATGTTTGGAAAGCCTTTGAATGCTCAGAAATACGAATTGATCAAGTTAGAAAAACAGCTGAGCAAAGGTTCTATTTATAACAAACTTTTGTAACCGTTGGTAATCGATTAAATACGCTCTTGTAATTGATTATTTTGCTTGTATAATCGATTAATCCAAGACTGTAATCGATTAATTTGTTCATCAAAATTTTAGGTATGATTTACAAATAAAACAATTGATTATTCCGACGAGTAATCTATTACACCAGAAAGATGTTCAATAATGAAAATACTGTGTAATCGATTACATCCTTTGGTAATCGATTAAACCAGGAAGATGTATAAAACAAGCTTGAACTATGTAATCGATTACAACCTCTGGTAATCGATTAAGCCAAAAAGCTTCTAAGCCAAGAAATGTATTGGGTAATCGATTACGGATTTTGGTAATCGATTATGATAGAAAGCATGTAAGCATAGCATATGATGTAATCGATTACTATCTTGGGTAATCGATTAAGACAGAAAGATGATTTTTAGTTTTAGCTAATGTAATCGATTACAGCTCATTGGTAATCGATTACAATGTTCATCAAGGCAGTTTAAAATGTGAATCAAGATAAGATAATCGATTAACTTGATACGTAATCGATTACATTGTTCTTGAAAAGTTTTCCAGAATATACAAAGAACAAAATAATCGATTCTTATCTTAAAATAATCGATTAATCCAGTAAGAAACTTATTTTTCCAAAAACCTTCTGATTTGTTTTAAAAACTTAAGCAATTTTATCAAAGCCTTGTGAACTCTACATAGATTCAATGAATGATGTGAATGCAATGCACTTGGATCACCAAAAATGCTTTCTTCCTTTTACATTCAATCACAAGTTAATCTTCAAGGCTTCATGGCATGTTGAAAGTTCAAAATCTTCCTTCTTGTATCAATTTATCCTTTGTGCTTCAAGCAGCTTCCCCTCAATTCAACACTTCCTAGTTTCTACTATCCAACTATAGCATTTTTGGAGATGGCTGCTACGTGCTGCTAGCCGAGATTGATAATTAGATTGTAAATAGGATCATTATTTTCATTTCTGACATGTGTATCAATTACCAAATTCAACCACTTCAGTTCAAGACTTTTGCTAATACATGGATATGATGTCATTAACCTTATTCACTCACTCTATAATGTTTCAGGAACAAGTACTTGTAGAACAGCTTAGGAAGTCCAGGATACAGCTACATGATTCAACTTGCAATTTTCATCTGTAAAAATTAATTGATACAAAATACATAGATAGTAAGGTGACGTACGCTTGGTGCATCTGTTTTGGTAGTCCGATGTTTGGTTTTCTTTGGTATATCATAGTGAGGTTGGTTCATACTATGACAGATATTCAACTATGTCTGATATATGATGACTGTTTTACCTTGTAACATGTTGATACATGTGTAGGGGATTCGATTTCTGTGGCCAGGTTGATCATATTCTAGGGGGGGGTCTTATGACTGAGCTAAAACTTGTCTATTTGTAATTGTGCTCGGTTTTGGTTTTTGGAAAACAAAATACAATAGATACTTTGGCATTAAAGCTATTTTGAAATATACCCGTGTCTTAAAATGTATGACTTGAAAGTAGAAGTTTGCATGGTAATTAATTGTATTCCTACCAAAGCCTAAAGTTCTATGAATAATTTTTTAGGTTCCATTACATTCTCCAGTCATTATTTCTTCATGGTTGTCGAAAAATTATGGGTTTACTCTAATGAAAGAGAATTTCAAATACACCTTCCTTTTTATAACTGATCAGTTAATAAGATTTCCAAATGTATCTGCAGGTGCAAAAGGCCATGCTGGAAAATGAAGTGCTCCGCAAACAGGTAAGAACCAAACCAAACTCAAAAGTTAAATCTATGAAATTATGTCAAATTAACTTTTCATATCCAGAAACAGTCTATCTCCTTGCTCATCTTTAATCTTCAACTGTAAACAGCTTGAGGAGATACAAAATAAAACTAAGTCACAGTTCCTTGAATTCAGTTCTTTGGATAGGACATTTTCCAAGAATGGTTCAAAATCCCTTTTCAATTGTTCTTCAGAGGAAAATGACCTTTCAGATACTTGCATGCAGTTAGGGTATGTCATCATAACTCCCTTTTTTGTTCATTGAAACATATGCTTTCAACTGCTATGTTAATTTCATTTATACTGATCTGATGCTTAGAAACTGCAATGTTGCAGCCATTACAAAATGCAATAGCAAATGGATAGTATTAGTGCTTCTGTTTTTTAGTTATAGATTTTGTGTTGGTGTTAATTTTTTAACATTTTAACTTAGTAGCTTAGAGCCATGACCTAAAATGAATGTGAAATCTTGCAAGTTGTAGAAGTTGAATATTACTTTGAGCATGTGCCAAAAAGGGTTTCTATCATCACTTTAAGCATTCATGCTTATGAATTTTCGTCTTGTTTCAGGTTGTCAACAGATTATGGTCGCCAGAGGAAAGAATTGAAGATATAACCTTGCAATGACTCAGGGAGTCAAGTGGCTTCACAGTGACAATATTTTTTGTACTGAAACTTACATTTGAAACTTGGAAAACATGGCCTTGTTCTATATCTGGATTTAGCTTATAGAAATAGTTTTGGGCTAAATTAAATAAATTTATATTTAGTTCACAATTTTTTCTGCTTTCACCAGCGTTTGATTGTTAAATTAGGTGTAAGTTTACATGCTAAATGACACACCATGTTGAAGTACTTTTAGTCATTTAGTTCAACCAAAACGTTTTTCAGGTTATTAAGATGGTTGAATAGATAAAAAGGTGAGGTATCCCTCCCTCTTTCTCACTTAATATTCTCTCACATATATAATTATGATGTATTTGAAAAATCAAATATCATCATTTAACAATAATGAATTTTTGGAAAGATTTTTGTCAAGTGAAATATTTCGTTAACTCTTTAGTCATTGTGAGTAGGCCTTGTTTGATTCAAATGAATGTAATTCTAGCTCGTTACTAGTCATTCACTTATTGGATCAAAATAAATTGAAGCGCGAAGATTTAGATTTGAATATCTACATTTAATATCTCATCTTATAATAGAGTTGTTTTAAACAACCACATGCATATAGAAGGATGATAAGAATGGTTAAGGTAAGAGAAGAAAATCGAAGGTTGGATCTTTTTGCTAACAAAAAAATTAATAAACTAATTTTTGATGATCCAAAAAATAAAATTAAAAAATTTAAGCCTTTGAATAGAGTAACAAATTTAAGCCTATAAATAGGTTAACAATTATTGCGTAAAAAAAAGATAATAATTATTTAATCGCGGATGAAAAAGGTAATAGCACCTGTAATTTTACTGGTGCAACTTTAGTAACTTAAGCAATTTAATTGTTTACAATTTTTTATAAATCCTATTATGATATATCATTGCTTTTTACTTTATACAGGTTTTTTACAACTATTTTAAAAAAAATTAAACAAATTAAAAAGTTCCATTATATAAGTCTCGAACTATTCCACATTTTTAATTCCCATGTTTATCACTATTGTATCGTTTTTTTTATCGGTGTGGATACTGTTTTCTTAATTAAACCGTTGCTTACACAAGATGTTAATCCGTATTAACAGTCAAGTCACAGAACTTTAACGTTTAAAAGAAACGGTTTCTTTTGTAGTTTGCTTTTTGCTCCATGTTTTCTTGGTCTTTTAGGAGGATTACTTTATATTGACAATTACTTAATGCACCTTGTTTTTACTTGGTAGACCTTAGAAATAATTGACACCTTAAATGAATGTTTTTGCCATTCATTTCCTATACCCCACCCAGTTCCTCCCCTTGGCTTGATTTCTCTTGCGTCATGCAACCCCCAACCCTTGTACCCCGTTGCGTCGGCCCACTTCATGGTAGCAGCCCTATTCGTCAGTAAAGGTGAAGGCACCAATGCAGCCCGTTGCAATTCCCTCCATTATTTGCTAGTCATCCAACCATCATCGTTGAAGGCATTGCAAAAGACACTCAAAAGTAAGTGAATGTGCATCACCAATATGCATTTGTGTGTATTATGAATTGAGTGATCCACAACACACACAAATATATTATGAATTGAGTAATCTGTAATATAAATGTATTATAGATTATTTAATCTATAACTATATTATGATGATACATTATAATTAGTGACGAATTTAAAAATTTTAACTTGATCAAGGAAACAACACATAAAAATTTACAATGTCAAAAAGAATATATGCCATCACTAAAAATGTATACACGTTTTATATATTTTTTAAGGATAGAAGTTTCATATCTTGAAAACAATGAATTAATTTTTTTTCATTTTCAATACTATAAAAATTTCTCTCTATGTAACCAAAATAATTGAAACATTTAACTCTCATGCAGTTTTGTATTAGATTGTTAACGATACTCAGAAAAAAGTTCTTTCATAAAATATATTGAACAACAAAAGTGAAGCATGAGCCATGCGATTTCACAATGATCTTTTTTTAATATATTATAATTATTATTTTTTTATGCCGTTTAATTATTATAATCATTACTAATTACATTTCAAGATATATTACTATCCAACAATTAATTTGGAAATTATATATGTATTACATATAAAATATATTTACAATACTTATAATAGATGTTATTGTTAAAAGAAATTTGAGAAAATTACATCAACACTCTTATAATATAACCATAAGCACCTCAGTTTTCTTAACTATTACCTCCCTCAGTCAATCTAATATTTTTAAACATATAAGAGAATATTAGTATTGTTCTGATTGTTTCCAGAACACAAATGTACAGTACCAATGTACTGAATGATTGCTTTGGAATCAATTCCAACTCTACTACTTTAAGAATATCAATGGGGAATGATACCTCGAAGTAACTGATCATAGAGAAATACACCAATGGATGTGGGGTGTGTGGTTTGTGTAATTGAAAGAGACAGAGTCAGAATGTGTGTACCTTTTTGGCTGTAATCTCTGAATATTTATAGGCACCTTACCTTGCAGTTGTTGCACGAACTGCCTCTGAGAATACCGGCCTCCACTCATGCATTCTCAACTGCCAACCATGACCCAGTCATGGTCCACGTTCAATGAATTAGTTGAACACACCATCTTTTGACATCAACTGGGCCTTACAATAAGGCCCAAATATTATTTCCATAACAGTTGCCCCCTAGCCCAGTGATCAAGTAATCTTGGTGACCGGGGTGCATATAGATACTAAATAAAATTATTCGGGTACCTTTTTCGGGTAAAATACTGACCGAATAAGATCCTCCGAGTAGAATTTAATCTATTATAGTCGTTCGAATAAACCTACTAAGGCTGACTCGTCCGAATAGGAGATCATCCGGATAAGTCTATCAAGGCTGACGTGTGGGAATGCGACCCACATATTCGTCCATATAGTTCTATCCGAGTAGAATCCTACTCGGATATATTCATCCGACTAGAATGGCCCAATCATACCGTCTAGAATACGTCTATCCGAGTAAAACGTAATATTTATCGCACGTGGCCATTGGCCTTCCCCACGCCAAGGCCTGTCAGTGTTCCTGCCATTAATGCTAATTAATGCCTTAAAGAGCATGTCGTTTCATTCCTTTCGTAATGATTACAATCCTTACGCTTTTACTCCTTTGCCCCCAGCATCAAACGTAATTTTACCATAGTACCCTCATGTCGTTTCGTCTGATTGGTAACGGTTCTCTAAACCGCTTCATTTCCCTTTGGCGGTTACTGTTTGTATCTTTTATTTCAAATTTATTTTTCTAAAATCCCGCTGCTCTGTTTCTGTTACTTCTATTTCCTTCTTTCACTTCCTTATCATTTCTCACGCATTTCTCTGCTTTCTCTCCTGCTTCTCTCTCTCTGTAATTCCTTGAATCTTCTTGTTCATTGGTCTTCTTCGCATCGTTTATTGCTTCATTACCAGGTACCTTCTCTTATTCCTTCTCTGATTTCTGTTTCTTCATCTGTTTGTTTGCGTCAAGTGTTGCACATGCATTAGTGGTTAGGGTTACACTATCTTCTTCTTCTCCATTTCTCTATCTTTCCTTATTGCTTTCTAGCCTCCATGAAAATGACTCCTGAAGAAGAGGCGGAGTTGCGGAAAGCCATTACCCCCAAGGCTGGGTGGTGGTTGTTTGGCTTTCCCCTTTCCGAAGAAGAACTTCAAAAAGACCTTCTTCGTGGCAATACTGGAGGTTCCTTCTCTTCCAGGAGACCGAGGGTTTCTGCCACCCCAGACTCTCAAAACACTCTTCTACCAACTAATCGCCGTCGTGGGTCTAATCCCACCGGTGTTCTTCCGCCTCCTTCAAACCCTATCATCCCTAGAACCACTCCAAGCCTGGCCCTAGATCATTCTAGAACTTCATCCCTTTTGGGCCCCCAACTTCATGGGCCCATAAACACTAATAGTCCAAGGGATCCTCCATTGGGTATCCCTTGTCGTCATTTTGATCCTCTTACTGGCCTCTCCTCTTCTTCTTCGGACGACACCTGCTCCTCGTCCTCAGCTGATACGGAAACTGCTTCCTCGCCCACGGCTGATATAATAGAGGTTAGGTATGATACTTGTATAGATTATGTCTCCGAGGCTACACATTATATTCACCTCGATTCTGATGACATAGCAGAATCGATCCTGGGATCGTGTCGGCATAATCCTATACTTATCCCCCCTAACAAAAAGCCACAACCGAGGTCGTCTACTCGGCCTTGCGACCACGAGGCTCCAACCTCTTCTAACAAAAAGCCACAATCGAGGTCGTCTACCCGGCCTTGCGACCCCGAGGCTCCGACCTCAACCTCTTCTGCATTTGGCGTGTTGCCTCCAGGTATGTGTTGCTAACTTTTCTCATTTTCCTTTACGTAGGTATAATGGATGATGTTGCACTGGAAATCGTTGATGAGTCCTTATCTGCCGAGTCCGAGTCCGAGTCCGAGTCGTACGTGGCTCCGGTTTTGGCATCCAAATTCCCTTGGGTCACCCACGAAGTTCTTAGGACTTTCTCGATCCTTGATGTAACCGATATAGCGGCCATCCCGGTTGGCAAACAGGACGGGTATGGAATCCGGGCTCCTAGCTCGGGAGAGCCCATATGTGCCTACCGGGAAGACAACGATCCCAATTTTTTCTTCTTTTACCAAGCCGTAGTTTCTGAAATAGGAATTACTTTTCCTTTTTCTTCTTTCGAGATGGAAGTTTTGAATCATCTCCGTATAGCTCCCTCTCAACTTCATCCTAATGGCTGGGGATTTATTCGGGCGTTTGAAATGTTCTGCGACGACCTGAGGATCCCCTGCACTGTGCCCCTCTTCTTCTATTACTTCTACCCCCATACCCCTAAGACCGGTAGGGAACCTCCGACCCGCAAAGGTTGGGTGTCTCTCCAGAGTCAAACCAAACGTAAACTAATCATCCTATTTACTGACTCCTTCCGGGGTTTTAAAGATAAATATTTTAAAGTTGGTACCGAACCCGGTCAACAACCGTTTTTCCTGTCCGGTCCGGAATCCACTGAGGTGGAATGGTCTTTTCCCCTGTACTAGTCGCAAGATCATTACCGCGAGGATCGGTCCTCGTATCGGTTTACCGAGGAACAATTGCCGGATTCCGACGCCGCCTTCATTTCCGTAATCTCAGATATATAGACACTTACGGATCACCCCATGCGGCTGATTACATTTGCGGTCGCCGCGGCCGCTCATCCACACGCCGTAATAAACTTTACTTAAGTCATTTTTATTTTTCGCTGCAATGTTTCTAATATTTCTTTCTTGTTGCAGCTATCATGGGTCAACCGGCAACTCCCGCCTCCAAATCAACATCTGACACGGCTGCCGACCCCAAATCTGCCGAGGCCAGAAATAAAGGGCCAGCCATTGAAAAACCCCCCTCACGTCCGGTTCCACCTAAGGGGCAAAAACGTCCTCCTCCTTCCTACCAGACCGCTTTGGAAGGCGCAAATAAAAAAGCCAAGGTTGTCCCGACTAAACCCACGGCCCCACGAACTGCTGCCACTTCGAATCCGGCCTCTGAGGCCCCGGTCATGGATCCTGTCGTGTCCACCAGGGCGTCACCCATTCTTCTTTCCGGCCACTCCGGACGTTCCGATTCTCAGAATGTGGCTGAGAATCATTGGGGAAAGGGGGTGAGTGAAGAGCTGGTCAAGTTGACCAAGCCCCCTTCTCGTCTTCTTGAGGCGGGTGCCCCCGTTGGTGATGAGCTTGCCGAGCTCGTCCGCATCGAGGAGAATGCCTTTCGGTGCGCCTCCTTAGTACGAGCCTTCGCCACTGTGCGGGATAGGTATGTATCCTTGACTCAAACTTGTGTATTTATATGTTGGCAGGTTCTTATTCATGCATATTTTTAGGTATGGGGCCGCGGTGGAGGAAAAGAAGAAAATTTATGAAGAGCTCCTTTCTGCTAAATCCGGGCTGGAGAAGGCACGAGCCCAAGCTGCCGAGAACCGACAGCTTAAAGAGGAGTTGCTCTCGTCCCAGGCCGCTGTCGCTTCCCTGCGACGCGACTTGGGCCGGGCACAAGGTTCTCTTGAAGCTGCCGAGCAGAAAATTGCTCTTCTGACTTCTTCTCATGACTCCTTCAAAGCCGCTCAGGAGGAAAAAATCCAGGCTTGTGAAAGTCAATTGACCTTCATGCAAACCACCCTTGCTGCTGCCGCCGAGGAGGCCTTCAACAACGCCATCGAACAGATTCGCTGTCTGAACCCGGATGTAGTACTTTCCACTTCCGGGATGCATTTTATGGCCTATGTTGATGAGGGTCACTTGGTTCCTCCTGCTGGGGTTGAGGATTCCTCCATGGCGGCTGCTGAAGCGCCCGCGAATATAGGGGAGGCGACCTCTTCCGCTCCGACTGCCGAAGCTCCCATTGATAACTAGCCGCCTACCATCGACACCCAGCAACCTACCGTTCAGGGTTGAAGGACCGGAATGCCGGGTTTAACTTGTAAAAATTTTATTAATGTTGGGCCTTGAGCCCGGAACACGTATATTTGTTCTATTCGGATACTTTATTTTTTTATGCGTGTATAATTGTTTCCAAACTTTTTATTCATATTTATCAATACTCAGATTTTCACTATGAACAACTTCGCTGAAGGATATCCCTTTTACCGATTTGATCAGAACCGGCCAGCGTATCATTCAAAGCTTATAAAATCTAGAGCGACGTATCACATTTTAAACGAATCAAATGAATCCATGTAAAACACCATGATACTGAATAACTGAATAACATTAAAATTGACACCGCCGTGTTACAATTTATTCAGAACTATATGTTCCGAGTAAAAGACTAAGTAAAACAAGTTACAACGGTATCACATAATCCATGCTGAAATTTCAAAATATGTGCTCGGGAATGTGACCTCCAAACACTTATTTGGCTGAACAGTTCGAACTCGATGAAGAACCATATGCACTGAAGAGAAATAATCTCCGAGTCCATATTCTTCGATAGAAGTCCAATTCGCACCTCTTCGTTTATATAGTGTGATCTCAATGAAAGAGAACCATATGTACTCGGATGAAACAAACTCCGAGTTCATACTCTCAATAAAAGAAAAACCCACACGCGCTTATATGGTGTAATCTCAATGAAAGAGAACCATATGTACTCGGATGAAACAAACTCTGAGTTCATACTCTCAATAAAAGAGAAACCCACACTTGTTGACCGTATCATGCTGGCATTAGCTGTAATATTTCTTGAGCTTATCCGCGTTCCACGTTCGCTTAATTGCCTTGCCTTCTAAAGTTTCCAACATATACACCCCTTTGTCGAGCTTATGGGCAATTCGGTACGGCCCTTCCCAGTTGGCCGCGAATTTTCCATCTCGGGCATTCTTATTACCGATGTCAGCCCTCCGCAGCACTAACTCAGCCAGTTCGAATTGTCGTGGAACAACTTTCTTGTTATAGGCAAGTGCTATTTGTTGTTTGGCCTTGAGATCCCGGGCATGAGCAACTACTCGGCATTCATCAATGAGGGCTGATTTTAATGCGAGCGATTCGTTATTCGACTCCTCACCTTCTCGTAGCACCTATGTTCGTCGCCACGATTGTTGTCCGACTTCCACTGGTATCATGGCTTCGCTTCCACAAGTCATTCGGAACGGAGTTTCACCCGTCGACGACTGGATAGTAGTCCGAATTCCCCAGAGTACATAATATAACTGTTCTACCCAATTAGATTCGGCGTCGTACATTCTTTTGCGAAGAGCTTCCAGTATTGTTTTGTTTGCCGCCTCCGCCTGTCCGTTGGATTGAGGATGCTCGACCGATGCAAACTTATGCCGGATATGAAAATCAGCCATCATTTCTTGAAATCTTCTATCTGTGAATTGAATGCCATTATCAGTAATGACCTCACCGGGAATCCCAAACCTTGAGATGATGTTTCGTTCAAAGAATCGTTGTACTCGGGCCGAAGTAATCGTGGCTAAGGGTGCAACCTCTACCATTTGGTGACGTAATCTACTGCGACTATCAACCATCGCATTTGTCCTTCTGCTGGTTTGAACGGACCCAGCAAATCCATGCCCCATTTGAAAAATGGTCATGGCGAAGAGATGGATTGTAACTCTTCAGGCGGAGACAATATCCGAGATGCGTGCTTCTGACAGTTTTCGCACCTTTTCACATGGTCTGCTGCATCTGCTCCCATAGTCGACCAGTAATACCCGGCTCGGAGCGCTTTCCGTGCCAACGCCCGTGCCCCCATGTGTTGTCCGTTAATGCCTTCATGTATTTTTGACAAAACATATTCTACCCGGTCCGGCCTTATACAAACCAACATTGGGCTGTGTAATCCTTTTCATTTCTTGAAATCTTCTGTCTGTGAATTGAGTGCCATTATCAGTAATGACCTCACCGGGAATCCCAAACCTTGAGATGATGTTTCGTTCAAAGAATCGTTGTACCCGGGCCGAAGTAATCGTGGCTAAGGGTGCAACCTCTATCCATTTGGTGAAGTAATCTACTGCGACTATCAACCATCGCATTTGTCCTTCTGTTGGTTTGAACAGACCCAGCAAATCCATGCCCCATTTGAAAAATGGCCATGGCGAAGAGATGGATTGTAACTCTTCAGGCGGAGACAATATCCGAGATGCTTGCTTCTGACAGTTTTCGCACCTTTTCACATGGTCGGTTGCATCTGCTCCCATAGTCGGCCAGTAATACTCGGCTTGGAGCGCTTTCCGTGCCAACGCCCATGCCCCCATGTGTTGTCCGTTAATGCCTTTATGTATTTCTGACAAAACATATTCTACCTGGTCTGACCTTATACAAACCAACATTGGGCTGTGCAATCCTTTGCGATACAACTTTCCATCAACAATTACATACATGGCTGCTGTCCGTATCAGTTTGTGTGCTTCTAGCATGTCATCCGGTAACATACCCTTTTCCAAATAATCAACTATTGGACGCCTCCAATCTTGCTCCATGGTGATCATCATTATGCATGACGACTGCGATATTTGTTGTTGGACAACAGTATGATTATTCCTGGGGCTCTTGGTACTAGCCAATTTTGATAAGATGTCTGCCCTGGTGTTGTCTTCCCGAGGGATGTGATTGACCTCTACCTCGTCAAATTCAGCGATGACCTCTTTAACTCGTCCCAAATATTTGGATAATAAGGGCCCTTTTACTTGATAGCGACCATCAATCTGAGCTGCTACCAATTGTGAATCTGTGAACACCTTCACCTTTCCGGCTTCCTGCTCCTTTGCCTGTAGTAACCCTGCAATTAGTGCTTCGTACTCGGCTTGATTATTTGACGTCGAAAAATTGAGCTGTAGGGAGAACTCTGTAGCTACTCCATCCGGGTTCTCAATTATGATTCCGGCGCCGCTTCCTTTCCTGTTAGATGAGCCGTCTACGTACAATTTCCACCAGTCTTCTACTCCCGAAGTGTGAGGGGTAAGCTCTCTGACGAAGTCTGCCAATGCTTGGGATTTAATGGTATACCGGGCTTCAAATTTCAAGTCGAACTCGGAAAGTTGAACCGCCCAATTAGTCATCCTTCCTGCCAAATCTGGTTTATGCAGCACTTGTTGAAGTGGTTGATTCGTTCGAATCACAATTGTGTGGCTTTGGAAATATGGGCGCAGCTTTTTCACGGCTATGATCAACGCAAACGCCAGCTTTTCTAACTTCTGATATCGTAACTCGGAGTCACGCAAAGCCCGACTTACAAAATATATTGGCTTTTGGACTGCGTCGACCTCCCGAACCAACACTATGCTAACGGCCTCGTCGCCTACTGATAAGTACATAATCAGCACTTCTCCTGGCTCCGGCTTCGACAGAACAGGGGGGAAGCCAAGGACTTTTTCATCTGGGTGAACGCATCTGCACACTCTGCGTTCCATTGTATTAAAGCTTGCTTCTTCAACATTTTGAAAAATGGAAGTGCTTTTTCTGCCGACTTCGACATAAAGTGTGTTAACGCAACAATCCTTCCTGTTAGTTGTTGTATCTCTTTTTTGCTAGTCGGAAATTGCATGTCCAATACCGCTCGGCACTTATCCGGGTTGGCCTCTATTCCTCTGTGTGTCAACATAAACCCCAAGAATTTTCCAGCTCCGACTCCGAAGGTGCATTTCAAAGGGTTTAAACGGATGTTATATTTTCGTAACCAGCTAAACGTTTCCTCAAGGTCTACTATGTGCTTGCTGATTTCTGCAGTCTTGACTATCATATCATCAATGTAGACCTCGATGTTGCGGCCAAGCTTTGGTTCGAACACACTGTTCATCATTCTCTGATACGTGCCCCCTGCATTTTTTAACCCAAACGGCATTACGTTGTAACAGTAATTGGCCCTGTCGCCAATAAACGCCATTTTCTCCTGATCCTCCGGGTGCATTGCAATTTGATTGTATCCGGAAAATGCGTCCATGAACGACAGAATTTTGTATCCGGAAGAGTTATCTACCAGCTGGTCTATATTCGGCATGGGATACGCGTCCTTCGGGCATGTTTTATTCAAATCTGTGTAGTCCGTGCATACTCTCCATTTCCCGTTTGGTTTACGAACCATCACAACATTTGAAAGCCAGGTGGTGTACTGAATTTCCTGTATGAACCTGGCTTGTAACAACTCCTCAATATAAGCCCGCAGCGCTTGCATCCTCTCCGGTCCCAACTTCCTTTTCTTTTGTTGCATTGGCTTCGCTCCCGGGTACATGGCTAGTTTATGATAACAGAATTCAGGATTTATTCCGACTATTTCAGATGCCTTCCATGCGAATACGTCGCGATTTTCCTTCAAGCATTGAAGGAGTGCCTCCCTGTCTCCGGGCTCCATCACTCGTCCGATATTGGTTATTTGATCCGCCTAATCCCCTATCTGGATCTGCTTCACCTCTTCTACCGGTTCCGGCCTCCAACCATCGGGTGCTTCTCGCATATCCAGCTCTACCACATTCACCAGTTGGACTTGATTATTGTTGTCATCGCTAACTTCCTGGATTTGCTGGATTCTACCTGAATCCCTAGATGCTAGGAATGGTTTATTTTTACTTTCTCGGACTGTATCATAATAGCACTGTCGAGAATCCATCTGATCGCCACACACCGTCACCACCTGACCATTGCTGCCGACGAATTTAAGCTTCTGATGCTTCGTGGACATCAAAATATCTCACCCGTGAATCGTGGGTCTTCCCAAAATCATGTTATATTGAGATGGGAAATCGGTCACCACGAACTTCACCCTTTTCGACTTGAAGGCTTCTTTCGTACCCAACGTCAGCCGTAAATGAATTGATCCCTTAACGTTCGTGTTTCCCCCATTGAAACCGATCAGCATAGTTTTACACGGTTTCAAGTCCTCAATATCCAGCTTCATTTTTTAAAATGCACTCAATAAAATTATATCGGCGAAACTCCCATTATCTACGAACATCTTCTTTACTCGGCAATTTCCAACCGTTCCCGTGATGACCAGTCCATCCTCATGTCCGGGCACCACTCCCTCCATATCCTGCTTCGTAAAATACAGGAGTGGAGGTTCCTGGTCCCCTGCCCGGTCTTTAAATTTCGGATGTGCTCGGATCGACAACACCTCCTTCAAGTATTTCTGTCGCTGATTAGCAGTGTCACCTCCTCCTCCCATGGCCCCCGAGATCACATTACATTCGAACTCGGGTTCTGGGAATGTGTCATCCTCTTCTCGCTGTTTCTTCCTTTCATCTTTTTTCTCGGTCTGAGTATCATCTCCTTTGCGTTTATTCTTTCTTCCTTGTGTTTTAATGACATACTGCCTCAATCTTCCTTCTCGGATGAACTTCTCAATTGCATCGCGTAAATCCCAGCACTGGTCCGTGGTATGCCCGGGTCCGTTGTGGAATTCGCAGAATCTTGACTTATCCAGCCCGATTTTGCCAAAGATGGGCCGGGGTCGCTCCACCTTTTTCATGTCAGTAAGTGCTACTTCCTTCCAAATCTGTGAACGGGAGACGTTAAGCGGGGTGTACTTCTCATATTTATTCTCGTACCTACCCGGCCTAAACTTCATTTCATTGTTCCAGGTTTGATTCTCAACCTGTCCTCTATTCCTTGGGGGTGAACTCTTCCTGTCGCTTCTCTCCTTCTGTCGTCCTGGGTTGTTGGCTATCTCCATCTGCTCCAATTCTAGGTATTTCTTAGCACGAGCACGAAACTCCATCAGCGATTTCACCGGATCTTTATAAATGGACTTGGCAAATATAGAAGACCCATTCAACCGGCAGAGATCAGATAGACATGAACTTTTTCCTCCAACCCTTGCACCTGTAATGCTGCTTCTTTGAACCGGTCTAGATAGCTTTGTAATGTTTCCCTGGGTAACTGCTTAATTTTTCCCAAAGTGAACTCGGACTTTGGCTGCTTCTTACTAGTCGCAAAATTCAGCAAAAATTTCTGCCCGAAATCCTCGAAGTTTCTAATAGACCTCGGCGGCAGAGTGTGAAACCAAGTCTGTGCCGGCCCCGTCAACGTAGTGACAAAAATTCTTGAAATAATAGGCTCTTCAATACCTCGGACACACATCTACAAATCGAATTCGTCAATGTGCACTTGTGGATCTTGTGTCCCGTAATATTTTGATAGGAATGACCCATCAAAATCATCCAGATACCGGGCCTTCACGATTTTGTCTACAAACAGACTGTTGTTTTGCTGTCCCCGGCTGTACTTTCGACGATAAAGATGTCCCTCCTTTCCATGTGGATCTATCTCCTTTTCGAAGCCGGGGTACGTTCTTCCCTGACTTGCCCGTGGAAATTCTAAATTCTCAACCCGGCCATGCAAACTTCCATTGTTTCTGTCATCTCCCAACGGTTCATGGACGTGAATCCGTTCTCGAGTCAGCTCCTCACCTTGCGCCCGATCTGCTGGGTACTCGACAATCCTCATGAACTCGGATCCATTCTTGAGACGGCTCCGCACCTCGTGCCTGATCTGCTGGGTGCTCGGTATTCCTCGATTCACTCAAGGATAATCTCAAACCTGGTGCTGTAGGCAATGAATCCTCTTTTTGGTTCAAAACGTCGACCCGTTCCACCATGGACTACAATTTCTGTTCAAACCGTATCATCCGCTGAGTCTCAACTTGTCTTCATTCTTCGTTATGCTCCTCCATCTGCTGTGTTATAATGCGGATATCCTCCTATCTCTGGAGAGCTTTTCTTTTCTTAATACTTTCAATCCGACCCAAAATCGACTTCAGAGCATTGCTGACAAATGGTTCTCCCAACTCCTCCTCCTGCACCATCCTTCGCGCCGAAACTTCCCTCCGTTGCTCCGCCTGGATCGGAGAAGAAGCCGCATCAGAGACAGCTTCCGTAACACGCACTTCCTCTCACTGCGCCGCGTTTCGATTCTCGGGTATGACAATCTCCCTGTTCGGCATTTTGGAACGTGGCACTGAATGACTGTTTCTGGTATTCACCATTTCTGACGCGTGGGACTTGAATTTTATCGTTCCCCACAGACGGCACCAATGTTCTGATTGTTTCCAGAACACAAATGTACAGTACCAATGTACTGAATGATTGCTTTGGGATGAATTCCAACTCTGCTACTTTAAGAATATCAATGGGGAATGATACCTCGAAGTAACTGATCACAGAGAAATACACCAATGGATGTGGGGTGTGTGCTCTGTGTAATTGAAAGAGACAGAGTCAGAATGTGTGTACCTTTTTGGCTGTAACCTTTGAATATTTATAGGCACCTTACCTTGCAATTGTTGCACGAACTGCCTCCGAGAATATCGGCCTCCACTCGTGCATTCTCAACTGCCAACCATGACCCAGTCATGGTCCACGTTCAATGAATTAGTTGAACACACCATCTTTTGACATCAACTGGGCCTTACAATAAGGCCCAAATATTATTTCCATAACAAGTATAATATTTACTTAAATGAGAGATAGTGTAGGAAAAAAAGAATGAGATTATATGTAATTTGATAAAAAAAAAAAATACATTGGGAATGTTATCGTAATTTACTAAAACTATAAAATTAAAATTGTTTAAATCTTATCTAAGGTCAATATTATTAACAAATGACAAGATAGATAGAATGAAATAGATTGGGAGTGAAATGCTAGAATATCTAATTATAAAATCTTTTTCTCTTCATTTTTCTCCTTTTTCTTTCGTCCTTCTTTTATTTTATCTTATTTTTTCTTTCTTTTGTCTTATATTCCCTTTTTCTTCCCATCTCTCTTTCTCTTTCATTGTCTTTTTTCTGATTTATCATTGAGTTCATCTACCACCGACCCAATTAACTTGAGTTAAAGGTGTTATTGATGTTGATGTTGATGTTAATGTTAAAATAGCTAGAAACTTAATATAAGGTTTTACATTTATATTACATTTAGTTTAAGTGATTAAGAAATAAGGAAAAGATAAAAAGGTTGCGGATTTGATCTCTCTTGCTAACAAACTAACAATTAAATTTGCAAATAAAAAACATTAAATCTCTCTAAATATTACCTTTGACTCTAAAATTTCTAAACACAATCCCAGGTGAATGACTAATATATAAGATCAAAATTACCAAAAACTAAAATAAAAACTCAATAACATCTTTTAATAAACTAATTTATGCTTTTTATTGAATAAAGATGCAATGGCTTTGTCATAGAATAAATACAATATATTAAAGAAAACTTTAAAGGTAATTTGTAAAAACCATAGTGAGGGAAATTATTCATAAGAATAAAGGTGTTTATAAGTAAAAGTGTTAATATAATATATTAGATATAGTGGGATAACTAAACTATATTGATAAGCAATTAATTGTATAAGGGGGAAATGTAAAATATTAGTGGGTGAATTGCCCCTATTATAGTAGCTATAGATTTGTCAATGAGCGCAATGATAAGTTTATGTTAGAGTTAAGGGGAGTTCAAGAGGATCAAGAAGCTGAGTCTCAAGTCTACAAAAGTGTTTAGGCTTTTTTACATGCCAAATCAATTTGGTTGGTAGTTGTAAATTGTCTATGAGATGAAACTTCCAATGATCCATTGCATGAAGCTCATTCATGATTTTGCATTCATGTTTTCATAAAAGCATAAGTCTTATAGAAACAGCTTTTCTGAAACAAATGATTTACATGATTGCATAAAAGTCAAAGTGTTCAAAATTTAAGGTTTTGAAAAAACATATTTTCACTGTATTAATCGATTACCAACTTGTGGTAATCTATTACTTAAGCTTTGAAGAATACTTTAATCGATTACAACAAAATGGTAATCGATTACACTTCACAAAGTCACAGAAAGTTGTCCTATATTAATCGATTACGAGTATTGGTAATCGATTAATGGGTGCGTATTTGAAAACTGAGACTGCCTGTGTTAATAATTAATCAATTACTTTGTTTATAAACTTTTTTTCAGAAAGCTCAAGAACACTTTAATCGATTAAACTTGTTAACAATCGATTACATTAGTGATTTTAATCAATTACATTAGCGATTTAATTGATTACTGACAGTTACAAACTGATTTCTATAAAGAACTGTTAGGTGTTTTGGAAAAATAACAACGAAGTTACAAAGTTCATTCATAAGCTTTCTATGCAAGAAAAGGTTTCAAGTGCTTAACTCTGTCAAAGTCCCAAAATCCTCAAGATACAAAGAATTGAAATGAGGGTTTCTTCTTGGGCAAGTTTCAAAAGAAGTTTTGTAAAAAAAGGTTCAGAAACAACTTCTTCCATTTTTCAAGGCTGGTAAATCATTTGCATACTTCATTTACTAGATCAAAGGTGGTTTCTTTCTTTACACTCTGATGTATAATCTTTTGGGATTCTTTTGCGTATTAATAACATAGGATTTCTTAGAGCTTTACTAGGATAGGTGTTCCTAGGGGTAGGGGGTGGGCATGGATTGGATTTTTAAGAATCCAATCCATATCCAATCCATATCTACTTAAATGGATTGGATTTTAAATCTATATCCATATTTTTTAAAAACCAATTTGGATTCAAGATCCAATCCATTTAAGTGGATATGGATTTAGTCATATTCAATTAAAATCTACTTAAATGTTATAATATTTTTTATTATAAATTTTAGTAATTAAACACTAAAAAGTGAAAACTTAACACCTATCTACTTGAACTTGATAAGAATTACTTCAAATGCTAAATGTGTTAATTAAAATATCACTAAAAGGAATTAATCATACACTTGAACTTGACCAAGTTCTATCGTAATCACAACATGGAAAATTAAAAACAAATAAGTTGCCGTTGAGTTTCAGTATCATTTTTCAATTGAAAAAAAAAGGTAAAGGAACATATGCAGATGGTTTAAATTCATCTAAGTAGAGGTGAGAAACAAGATCATATTCTTGGAGGGCAATATTTTTCAAGTCCATGTTTAATGTCAAACTGAGTTGTTGTTTTGCATTTGTAATATTGCACATGACAGAGACTAAAGTAATTGGATAGTAGGATACAAAAACTCAGCTCTGCTTTATTTGATCCCAAATACACCTTAAAAATTCAAGGTGGATTGGGATGCCTCATTTTCATACAAGCCCAATTGCACGTTAAAAACAAAAGACAAGTTTAATGATAAATGATACCAAATTTGATCAATATCATTGCTAAAATATAATAGAACGTACTATGATAAAGCCCGCAAAGCTAGTAAACAAATTCTTCAGTTTATTGACATGAATAAAACCATGGGAAATAATTATATAACCAAACACATGTGAATTTAAACTACAATCAAGAATATAAAAGTTGCTCACTATGATTGCAACTATCCTGAGTTAATGGTTCTCCACATATATTGAAACACAATCAACAAATTCTTTGGTGTAAAGTTGAAAACTCCAGCAATTATTACAAGAATCACAATGTGTCTTTTCCTTATGCCACAAGCCCCATATGGTCAACGCACAACTCCTTGGAGGATCACTCACTCACTCATACATGAAAGATAGCTTCAAATTCAATTTCCAGACTGATGGCCCAAGTTCTCTAAACAACCAAAGTACTTCCAAGTGTGGAACTTACTTATGAAGTAGAATAATTAGTTATGACTTTTTCAATTCTTTGACTTGTTCTTCTCTTGCATCTTCTTTTTCTTTGCTTCACCAGTAACCCAAGTATAGTCAGATGGAATTGCAAAAGGGTCTTGAATATTTTCTATCCCACTGTTGGATCCTGGAGCAAATGTACTAGAGTGATAAGGAGCCTTTATCCATTGGAACCAAGACAATGCCGAGAAGTGAGGCACTGCAGGGCTCTCTTGCTCAGCTGTAGATGGGCTTGATGGTGGTGTTGCAAATTCATCTACTGGCTCTAGTTCTTCAAACTTTGTAAAAGTAACCAATATCTAAAAGGGCTTTATTCCTTTGTGAACTTGTTAATCACCTAAATTATTTAAGCTGACTTAGGTGGGGGTTTTATTTTTATCTAAAATCATATATATACCACCTGATAATATTGTGTCCTTGGTGCAAACAAGATATGAAATAGAGAACTCACTACTAAAACAAATCATAGCACCAACAGTTCGACTAATTATTTGGAAATAAAATGCTTTCATTCCCTTTTTGAGTCAAGAACCCCTATTAATGTAAATCACAAACTTATTATTCACTGAGGCATTTCATCGAATAGGTTTGAAGCAGCAAAGCAAAGGCATATAGGTACATCAAGTTTCATTGAGGAATTTCATCATATAGGTTTGAAGCAGCATAGAAAAGGCATATAGAACAAATGGTTGTTGAAAAAATTCATTCCAAGAAATTATAAAACACGTGTGAATGATAGAAGATAGACGGAATAACGATTTTATTACCGATTGAGATGAAGTAGTGATAGGAAACTGAACTTGATAATTTGCTGGTGGAAATGAAGCAGAGAAGCATGACATTTAACATGAAGTAGTGAAGCAGTGATTTGGTGGAGATGAAGCTATAAACTGAATCTGATTTGGGTCATGAAGAAATTAACGTGAAGCAGTGGGGTCTGAAGATTGAAGCGCAGAAGCGGTATAAAACCATGAGCCTGCTCAAAACAAAATGTCAGAATAAAGATAGATTTTGGATTTTGCAATTAAAATCTGTATTAAAAGAAAATGGATTCCAGATTTATAAATAGATATAATATATGGATGTGGTAGAAGATCTGGTCCATTTAAAATAATTAAAATAGATTAGACCATATTAGTTATTAGATAATTTTTAGATACTAACCTTTTTGCCCACCCCTACCTAGGGGATAAGAGTAGAGGTGGGTGATCTCTATGTCTTGATCACAAAGATTCTAAGGTGGTAGAAGATCTGGTCCATTTAAAATAATTAAAATAGATTAGACCATATGTGTTAGAAGTCTTTTTCTTAATCAAGGTCTGATTAAGAGTGATTGAGTAAAAAGCTTGTAAGAATATTTTTGTTATTAGAGGAACTCTAACCATTGTGGTTGGACGAACTGGATGTAACTTCTCAAAGGTGAGAAGTGAACCAATATAAACCATTGTGTTGACTACTTCCTTCAATCTTTTCTTGCTATCTTAATATGTGATTCTTTGGAGTTATCTTTCTTATTCAACAAGTGATTGTTTTGTGATTATATTCTTGAGCTGAGTGGTTTGATTGGTTGGTGCATTCTTGGTTCAATTGTGATACGATCTTGATTACTCTGATTCTTAAAGATTTTTAAAAGACCAAGTTTAAACCAATTCATCCCCCTCTTGGTTATTGTGTGTGTTCATACTATTTTCAGTTTGGAGCACCGTGAAGGTTTGTGACTCATAGCGATGCGTGTGGCGATGATGGGTGGTTATATTGGGCATAATGATGGGTTTGGTGCAATGTTGAGGCCTTAGATGGCTGCAGTGGTGGTGCTTATGTGTAGCGATGGTGTTGGTTGGAGATGGAGTGCAATGGTCATAAAGGTTTGGGAAAGAAGCAACTAGGGTTTTTCTTGGGAGAAGAAGGACAAAAGAGGAATATTAGAAAATTTGAAGGTGCATGAAAAAAATATGGAATGCACTAAGTAATTGCCTTTTATATTACTCAGGCACCACATGACTTTAGTCCTAATTCGTAATTATGTAATTTGGGCTAATATACTTTGTTCATGGGAGTTGCTATTGGCTTCATTAATAAATAGAATTTAGATTTCATTATGAAAAAAAATTAAACAACAAAATTTAGATTTCGTTATGCTGATATTTAAAAAAATAAAAAGGAAGAAGTTAACACATTTTGTGTTATAATTTTTTGATTTATTATAATGATAAGTGATAATTGGAGACAACACAACATTTATGTTAGAAACTAGATGATCCACACATCTCTTAAGGTTTTGATGAAAACAAATATATAAATTTATGTTAACTGTTTGGTTATAAGTAACTTAACATGATTCATGATTGGAAGCTACACGAGATAAGACTTTTCCATATATGTATACCCCGTCCACTAGAAGAAAGACACACTCGTTCTTCATTGATTAACTATCTTCCAATCGATCCAAACACATATTTAAATATCAATACTTATTAAAATAAATTAGTTTATGTCATGTTAAATGATATCATTAAAAGGAACATATTCGTAAATCTATTTTATCATTCATTTTATATGTCTAACAATTATGTTGAGCTATGAAGGACAGGTATAGAAAGTATTGATCCAGAATCAATCAAAGAATCACATCAACTGCCAATAGCTGGAAACAAGAATCAAAGATCAACAACTATCTTATTTTCAATGTTGAAGATCCTCTCCCAATTTTCAAATCTCTCAGTATAAAGAGGACATCAAGGACTCAAAGAAAGATGACAAAAAAGTATAGAAAAGTGAAAAATTTGTGCATTCAAAAGAGAAACACAAGAACATCATTTTCGAGAGAAACACTGAGCTTAAAGAGTCTATTCTTTGTATTTACAAAGTTTTGTTGTTGAGATTAAGATCTTCATTATAAATGCACTCTATGGGTGTTAAAGAATCTCTAATTGTATATCAAACTATTGTTTGTGAAAGCCAGGAGTAACTTAGTGACTAAATAATACTTGGATGTTCTTAGATTCAGGATGAGTCTAAGGGTTGTGCCAATAGTGGTCTTGGAAAATACTTGTAACCCAGAAGTGACAGGATAAAATACTTGTTGTAATCAAATTTGATTTGTGGAACCCTTTACTAGTTGGCAAAGGAGAACTAGACGTAGCTTAGTTTGAGTGAACCAATATAAAACCAAGTGTTTGTACTACTATCTTTTAGCTTGTCAAAGTATTTTCTACGCTTATTATTGACACATCATTGCACATAAGTTTACATTAAGAACTATTTTTTGTAAACCATTGGATGACAATCCACTTTTGCTTAAGAAAGCATTTCCTTTTACTGGAAGACAACTCTTTGAAAATGGTTTTAACAACCAATCTCTTTCATTACGAAAAATGTACTAAAGTTTATTCTAACTCACTATTCAACTCCCTTCTAGTGTGATTTATTGTATTTCAATTTATTGACTGGGCATTTCCTATTTTAATGACAATTGATTGATCACTATTTTTTTTATGAGATGTGTTAACTGAACATGACTTTTTTTCTTTCTAATACACATACCTGATAAGTGCCATATTCTATTTATTTATGAGATTATAATGCTGACACTTATCTTTTGATTTCAGGAAATTCACTTATAAACTAGCCTTAATCCTAGTTGTTTTATAGTTAATATAGATATAAGTATGTTATTCACAATTTTTTTAGAAGATCCATCCACTCAAATCCGGTGTTTTGATAGGTTTCAATGGTATCTGGGGCATCCAAGCAAGTAAGACAAGCACAAAAGGGCAAAAAGGTCAATATAGGAAACTTTTGGAAGCATTCTCGCCCAGAACTCGCCCAGGCCAACACCTTTCTTCAGCAAATGGTTTTTAACTCGCCCAGGTGAGTGAAGCATATGTATTTGGCCCGCCTGGATGAGTGGCTTTCCCTGTCACGAAGTAATTAACTCGCTCAAGTGAGTAAAGCAAGGCAAATCCACTTGCCTGGGCGAGTGGACACGAGCAGGTCACCAATGGCTATAAATAGACATGCAAATGGTGAAGAAAACATATGGTTTTTGAGAGAAGAATGTAAGAAACACTTAGGAGCCTTAGAGAGAGGTGAAAAAAGGGAGAAAATGAGTGAAAACTCTGCAGAAACAGGCCGGGGATCGCTACCTTCGTCATGTTTTCTGTTGATCTCTTGCTTTGCACTATGATCGGTTAGTTTCTCCTAAGGATTGGGTGTAATCTTTGTACCCTTATGTATCTCTTTAATATTTTAAATATATATGAATCTTTTCTACTGATTCTGGTGATTTCATTCTGTTTTTAATGTTTGACTCTACTTGATCACTAGTTTCACGAAAATAGATACTAAGCTTGACTGGAAAGTGCCCTTAGGATCTGAAATGAATGATTTTACTCTTCCCGTTACGTTGCTAGGAATAGAACATAACGTTTAGATTGCAAATAGCATGAGAGTATGATTGTAATGCTAGGTTATTTACTTCGTATGCGAGGGATCAATATTCGGTAAATATCCTTAGAATTCTCGAATGCGAAGGATCTATTCAAGGTGAATTAATGTGTGCATCAGTAATGATAGAAAATGATTTATACATGGTAATATTAAGTGGATACTGAGGGTATGAATGATGAAACTCAATCCTACGTTCTCTTCAATTAATTAAATTCATTTTATTAGTTTTCGTTATTTCCGTTATTTTCGCAAAATAATAAAAAACTTCGATTATACTTGTTGTATATAAACTATTAAACTGTTACTTTTATTTAAATTAATTGAGTAGCTCAAGTCCCTGTGGAGACGATCTTTTATAAATTCTGTAACCTGCAACGACAATTGGTAAGCTTGCCAAAAGTCTTAACAATACCAACCATGTTAAATACAAACACAATTAAAACTGCTTATATTGTCGATGTGATCTCAACTGTTGGTATGTGTCACGAGAAAACAATAGATCATCTAACATAAATAGTAGTAGGCGTTTGATGCAACTCAACACCATTGCTTGATATTCACTATATTTCTTAAAACATGGAAAGTGTATCTGTTTTTATGTATTGTGATGGTGACATGATTTCATCATCTGAGGGATATTTTTTGAATGTCCTGGTGGTCCTAAAGTCATCACAATAAGTGAGGACATGTCACTTGATGCTTGAAGGAAAACAATTATGGACGTCATCGAAGGTTGCAAAATTTTACTTTATATTTGTTACCATCAACCAGTTTACAAAGGTGATGGTTGTGTTGAATATGAGTGCATGGAGCTTAAACACGATGATGATGTGGGGAAATTTTTTTCATCTTTTTGGAATTTAGTAGCACAGGTCTAATTGAGTTGAATGCAACTTTTGGTTGATCTCCAAATGAAATCCTTGCTCTATTGCGCAAACCAAGGAAACCAAGATCTGTCGATGAGATCATTTCTTTGAAGCGTGATAAATATGTGTAATCATGTTTTTACTTTATAAAAGTCGTATGTTTTTTTTAAAGAAAAGTATATATTATTAGTGGTTCTTTAGTTGTTGATATTGTTACATTACTAGGCGATGTTGTTTAAACAATCGATGAACGCAAAAAAAAAAGTAATTCAACCACAACATAAACTAAAAGTAAATATTTCAAAACAACATAAAAAATTATACATACTACATCAAAGGTTTTCACTAATCAACATAAACTCAACAACATCATTTTGTTCAGGTTCAAGGAGCCAAGTGTTTTCAAAATTAAATCTTTTCTTAAATTGAATTCTGCCACCATCATTAAGCTTGAGAAGAATTAGCATATGATTAGATTTCGATGTGACCACATTGGGAAGCTTCATTGAAGGAAACATATCAATCCATTTAGGAGGGACAAGAGCTCAGTTTAGCTTTCCTCCACAGCATTAGGTTTTCCTCTTCTTCTAGCCCATATGTATTGATAACCGTCCATTGGAAGATCATGGAGGTTAGAATCAAAAGTAGCTTCTCTGAAACCTCTAATGAGCTAGTTTGAGTTATCATTGATACCAAATTTACCATCCTACGAGAGAATATCATTAAAACCATTAAATATGCACCAAGGGAGATTTGATAAGCCAATAGCAATAGATCTTAAGAGATCCCAAGAGTCTATTCTTCTATGGCTCTTATGATAGGCATAGAATCCAGTGAAATACCAATCAGGTTTCCCATGGCAAAGAAATTTCATAGAAATAAAATTAGAAAATAAGTTTATTAAATGGATGGGTTTTTTTTTTTTCCAAAGTAGAGCCAAACCTTTACTCCTACCATTAAAGTCAACAGAAGAAGAAAAATCAAACCCGAGCTTGACTTTGATGTCTTCAATACGGTTTGAGTGAACTAGTGTCTCACAAAAGAAAATAATGATCGAGTGGTAAGCTCAAACTAGGTCATTTAGGACAGGAACTAAGCTTAGATTTCATTAACTGTCTATAACTATTTTTGTTTTGCTCACTATCATCGAGGACTAACTTCGTCGCCATGAAGGTATTTTGCAACGCTTGCTTCGATTGTTGTTGGACATAGTTCAATTAGTAGCTATGAACTCCAGTTCCTAGATCCATCATCAATTGCAATGGTGAAGAGATGATCGCATAACTCATCTACATGACCCATGATACCACATAAGTAGCAAAACAAGTTTTTTTATATTTGAAGAAAACTTCAGTAGAGTTTTTGCCTTTCTTCTTGACCTTGTTTGATTTTTTTCTATGACTTTTGACATCAAATAGGACCTTGATGCGCATTTAGGAATGTAACATATTATGTAAAATATAGGAACACTTCACACTTAACCAAGAGGGGGGTGAATTGGTTTGGCTTGGTAAATTAAAAATTTCTTAGTCAAAATCAGAGTTTCCCTTTGGATCTTTATCACTTTTGAAACCAAAACTCTTTATTCAATTAAATGTTCAGTCCAATGTATCCAATAGCTCAAAATTGAATTAATAAACAAGGCAATATTATCAAGTTAAACAGAATATAATCAAGAAAGAAATCAAGATCAAAATACACAAAATTTATACTGGTTCACTTCAAACACTATGAAGCTACATCCAATTTTCTTCCACTCAATACTAGAATGGAGTTTCACTATTGCAATTTTCTGTTCTTACAAGTGATTACAAAGTTTTTCTTTATCCACCCTAGATAAAGTTCAGAAATCTAAAACACTATTAAATTCTTAGAGACAACCCCACTGAGAACACTACTCAGCACAACCCCTAGAGAAACTCTATCTCTAGATTACAAGCAAGAAACCCAATTACAATAGACAATCAAATACAAGTTCACAAAAGAATTACAACCACAAAGTTTAAGGAGAGAAAACACCTGATGATCTAATGAATGAATATCCCAGGTTGAATGATGAAAACAAACTCAGAACATCTCTTTCCTTAACCTTTGAAAAGACTCTTCTTGCTTCAAGAATCACTTAAAGACCCATAAGTGTTTTAGTGAAGACAAGCACTCATAGAACCAAGAAAAAAATCACTAAGAATGTGTTTAGAAAGCTTATGTATGCTCAGAATACGAATTGACCAAGTTACAAAACAAGCTGAGCAAGGGTTCTATTTATAACAAACTTTCTAACTGTTAGTATCGATTAAATGCGCCCAATAATCGATTATTTTACTTATGTAATCGATTAAATCAAGCATGTAATCGATTAAAGGGTTCTATAAAAATCTAGATTGAAGCAACAAACAAAATAATCAATTATTTCGATAAGTAATCGATTAAGACAGAAAGCTTCATAAACATGAAATACACTATGTAATCGATTACGGTTTCTGGTAATCGATTAAGACAGGAAGCTTCACAAACATGAAATACATAGTGTAATCGATTACGAATTTTGGTAATCGATTAATGAAGCACGATATGTTAAGCATAGATGTAATCGATTACAGTCTTTGGTAATCGATTAAGACAGAGAGATGATTTTTCCTGTTTAGCCTATGTAATCGATTACAGCTCAATGGTAATCGATTAAAATGATCATCAAGGCAGTTTATATGTGAACCAAGGTAAAATAATCGATTAAATTGATATGTAATCGATTACATTGTTCTTGAAAAGTTTTCCAGAAAGCACTAAGAACAACATAATCGATTATCTCGTTAAAGTAATCGATTAAATTAGTAGAAAACATATTTTTCCAAAAACCTTTGATTTAATTATGAAACTTAAACATTTTATCAAAGCCTTGTGAATTCTATTTCTTAAACTAATTGACTAAATGAATGATGTGAATGCAATGCACTTGGATCACCAGAAATACTTCTTTCTTTTACATTTAATCACAAGTTATTCTTCAATACTTCAAGGCATGTTGAAAGCTAAAACCAAGCTTGATTCTTTGTCCATTCTTCAAGTGATTCCTTTGAATTCAACATATTAGACTTATTATTTTCATTGTACTCTAAAATTTTTCCAATGTAGTTACCTATGCTTTGCCCAACTTCTCAAGACATGAACCCTAAAGGAAGATTATGTAACTAAATCTAGAAGGGGACCAAGAACAAAGGGATGTTTGTTGGATTGATTCATTTTTTATGACTCTAAGAATCAGAAGATGTTTGTCAAAACTCCAAGGCCCACCTTTGAGAATTCTCTGAACATCCAAATAGTGAAAAAATTAAAATAGGAAAACTCCACTTTTCACTTCTGTAATTTCCCCTCCATAATTGGGTCTCCATATCAATATCATTCCTTCTTTCATTATTTGGAAACAAATAATGCGATCAATGAGGAAACTACCAACCAAACATAGTGACCAGTCTATGACATCTTCAAGTGTCAGGGCAATGTTGAATTCCAGATCTCCATCATCATGTTGTATGTTAAGACCATTGACATTCGGTATTTCCATGGAAATGAAAGAGAAGGAAAAGTATACATGTAGTTGTTAAACTAAGGAAGAGGGAACACTCAAGAAAAAAAGAAGGCTCAAAAGCTCACAAGAAAACTCATCTTGTTTGAGTACTAGGTACATACCTTAAGGATAATCCTTATTAGGACATTGTTATATTGTTTGTAATTTAATTGTTATTATTTTTATTTTCATCTTGGAGTGTATGTCTAGTGGAGTTTTATGATGAAAACCCTAAACAGGCTATGTCATATCTTGAGTTGTATGCATTTGTTTAAGGCATCATTTGTGTTGTTGGAAAGCTTGCTGCAAAATCTACAATTCATCCCTACACCTTAGAAACCAAACTTTTATGATAATAACTTATTTGGATTTTTGATGTAGGAAAAATTTGAAAAAAAATTGAATTATCCTCTCAAAATTCTATATTCTTTTTCGGAGAGGATGGAATTGACAGCCAACCATCCAAAGAAAAAAAAATTGACTTAGATGTATGGGTACATACAATTGGAAAAAAGAAAGGAGTATTTGAACTTGGATATGTGGGAAGATCATTACTTATGTCTTCAAGTCAACCATCAAAGTGTTCTATTGATGATGTTGATGTTTTAAGGTCTCAAAGCCATGCATTAAATGAACCATTGCATAAACAAGAACAAGATAAGCTACAAATAAGAGAAAAGTTGAGTGACCAAGAAAACACTACAATCTTTAATGGAACACTTGGGATTTTCTGCCACTTCTTCTCATCCACCTTCATCACCTCAACATTATTATGACAGTGAAGATGATGAAGTTAGTGATCATATTGGATAGGATGGTAATTCACATCTTACTTTATTTTATTTTTTTGAAAGAAGTGTGTCTCCTCAACATATTTTATTTGGTGGCTTGTGATTTCTTTATAGTCTACATGAGGATTTTGAGTAATGAATGATTATTCACTTTTTCTTTCATTATGATGTAGGGCTTGGTTTGCACAGAGCTTATTGAAGAATAAGGATTGTCAATGTGATTTGTGTTTTGCATTTCTGTGATGTTGATGAGTGGGTTGTTTGTGAATTGAGTTTACGCATATTTAGATTGGGGTGTTAGTTCCAGTATTTTGTTTTTTTTTTCAATTCTGATATTTAGCTGTGGTATAAATTTGGCTATTGTTTTGAAGTTTTTTTTCCTTTTTATGTGTTGAGATATGATACATGATGAGATCTTATTTGAGTTTTAGAGCTGAACATTAAGGATATACCAATCATATAAAAAAGAGAGTGATATATTCAAACTTAGAAACAATTTCCCTCATTATTGATTGATTTTGTCAATTGTTGGTTCAAGGTTATTCATAACCTCCTTGTGTTAGGTTCAGAACAAATTAATAATATTGTTCATGATCTTGGTTTCGTTTGCTTTATTGATAATGGTGCTTATAAAGCACAATCAAATGTCTTTTCACAACGTTATTATTATTAGTGTTCAAATGAATTTGATAGTATATAAGTGTTTAACTTAATTTTGTAATAATACATCATAACCAACAGTCTTCTCTATTTAATAGTATTCCATTAATAATCATTATACATTAAATTAGAGTGTTCGAATTTCCAAACATTTCTTAGTGGCTGAATGCTTAACCAAGAAAAGTCATTAGCACGTGATGTAGAAATAAAGAAGACATGAAAAGCAGTTAACTGTAGTATACTTTTATTTTCATAGAATTTTCAGTATACTTTTATTTTGTAAATGCAGCCAACAATTAAGACAATGAAAGCAGTTAAATGGTTTATTAAGGAAGTAGAGAGGCTTACATAATTTATGAGACTCTATACCTTTCAATATCAAATTTCATAGTTATAATAGCCTTTAATAATGTATGCTAATGCCATTAGATTTCTATTCAAATGGGAGATGAATCCGTAATTTTTTTTTTTTGCATTGTGAGGTATGATATCTTGAAATTTACATATTTTCTATATATAAAGGGATCAGAGTGAGGAATGCAAAGAAAATGGGGAGAAAATGAAGTAGTTAGTTTTCTAATGTGAATAAAGCGATAAGCCCTCAGCTAAAGGAGAATAATGATTAGGTTAAATTTATATTTTAACTTTTTCTCCAATACTTTGGATTTGCTATCCATAAAATATGCTTACGCTATTTTTACTTTGGTTCCAATTACTTTTATCAAATAAACATTTCTTCTTCTTCTTCTTTATTTATTAATTTTTCAATTGAATAAAAAATTCAAGATATCATTAAGTAAATTCACATAATTAAGCTTAATGGATAATTGTTGCTTATTTTTGAATTTTGTGCTTACTAGACCTATCTTCCTTGTGTAGGACTTATAAGATTCTAAAAAACTTCAAATGGAATATATGAGTAGTCCCTGGAAAGCTAAGAAAAAGACCTAAAATTTTGTCAGAAATAAGCTTAGGTCAATTATGATGTTTTGAAGGTCATTTTAGGCTTAGAAATCAGAACCTTTGCACTTGGACTTTGGGCTGCGAATGTGGGTTTTGCTTTCTGTAATTAGCTTGATTAGATAGATTAGATAGGCCTAATCAAGGCCCATTCTTTCCTTCTATTCAGTCACAATATATATTAGTGTAGTTAGTTAGTTAGTTACGTCATTTTGTACAAACAGGTTTTAGAAGCTTCTTGTGCAAGTTTTAGGATCAAACTCTTCTCCCTCTTTTTCTCTCATATGTTCTTCAATTTTCTTCTTCCTTTCAACTTTGTTCTTCTCTTTTGTTGCACAAATTTTGTTGCTCTTATACTGGTGATGATCATGGAAAGCTAAACAATCAATCAATTCAAGGATCTAGTCCGAGCAAGGATGAATTTGAGTTCTGGTTTAGTATTTCAATTTCTGTGTGGATGTTCATCTTCTTCTTCAATCCTATTTTTGATTTTCATGATTATGAATGTGCTTAGTGTAACACCCCGTAGGCCTCCGGTGCGTTATCATTAATAATATCAGTTTATCGTTTAACATATCAATTTAAAACTCAGCGGAAGCACATAATTGCTTTTCTTGACTCATTATGTATGGAATAAAATATATAACAACAGCACAAACACAAGGCCAATAATCTATTCCTGCTAATCCATTTCTCATCTCATACACACTTTATACAGATAAAAGGATACATAGGCAGATAATCATAAATACAACAATTGAACTCAGGAGGAATCTCATAAACATATCATAAATAGTTCTGTACATAGTCATATACATCAGTATCTTCACTACACTGTGGTGATACAAAACATATCAGCCCTCACCGAGGGTTTACAGAACTATACAACCCTTATCAAGGGTACAAAACATAAACAAAAACAAAACTGAGCCTTCAAGCTCCATCTGCTGCTTTCAGCCAAGCAGAAATGCCTCTACTCGGGCCTCCTGCCCTGAGACTGCTCTCTTCTGCCTGAAGAGTGACTTGAAATCACAAATCCCCACACGGGTGAGATACATATCTCAGTAAGCTCAGGGTCCTTGGGAAATCATCCCCACCCTGGCCCACAATTCACAATACAAACATCGGACAAGCACACATATCAAGTCTGGCCCAATGGCCTGTATCTCTGACCCTCATACGTCTGAGCAATTATCTGTTCCACACCCATGGCAGAGAACCCTCAATGCCCTGGCAGAGAACCTTCAATGCCCTCAATACATGGCAGAGAAGCCTCAATGCCCTTGGCAGAGAACCCTCAATGCCCTCAATACATGGCAGATGTAACAGCTCGTAGGCCTCCGGAGTATTATCATTAACAATATCAATAACGCGCTATCAGGGTTAAATAACAGCGGTGCGGAAGCATAAGAATCGAATTTCTTGATTACATTATGCATGGAATTAAAACCACATTACAAAGCATCATAAACCAAGCCCTGCTAATCCAGATAACACAAACGCATAATAACATAGGCAGAAAACATATAAACCTAAACAGAGATAATCAGGAGGAATAAACATCATCTTATACATCAGGGTCTGTACATATACATACAACTCAGAGTCTAAACCACACTTGTGGTTATACATCAGAATATGTACAACATCATATTTATAACATCATGGGTGTACACACACCCTTTCCCTATACAGGGAGTACAAAACTCTTCTGATCTTCAACTGCAGCCCATGACCACTCCAGCAACAAACAACTAGGGCCTCCTGCCCTATGGCCTCTTCCCGCTGCTGGAGGAAACACCTGAAAACCACAACCCCACACAGGGTGAGACATACGTCTCAGTAAACTCAGGGTTCTGGGAAATCCTCCCTTACCCTGGTTCACCTCCAAGCATACACAACTATAAACAAGCCTAGGACATTATCCAGGCTTTCAGAATCCGGCTACTGAGTATATCACTGGATGCTATCAGCATCAGAGGCATTCCACCTCATATTGGCTCTCACAGCCATCTAAACATAAACACACAGAGCCAAAACACAAATCATGGTATAACAACCAATCACTGGCTCTCACAGTCGTCTCCCAGAGGTACTAAAACATAAGTGTCAACCACTGGACACTTTCTATACTGGAGAGGCATCGTCTCATAAACTGGATAGCACATTGCCTGAGGCATCCCTCAGGACTTCACTCAAACAGATATAGCTCATCTAAGAGGCTCTAGGCCCTTATCCTCTCGGAATGCCCTCTCTTAGAGATACAACATATCTGTATACAGTCAGGCCTGGGCAAGAACATCCATATAGGGCAATCACCTCCAGGACCTTCACATACCTATGCCTGAAAGAGATTAGCTCATGCTAGAGGCACTCATTTTTCAGGACTTCCAGATCTACTGCCTGAGAGAGATCATCTCATACAAGAGGCACTCAATCCCTCAGGACTTCCAAACACAGTTTGAGAGAGATCATCTCACGACGAAGGCACTCCATCCCTCAGACTATCAAACCACTACCTGAGAGAGATCATCTCACACCGGAGGCACTCATCCCTCAAGACGTCAGTCCGCTGCCTGAGACAGACCATCCCACACAGGAGGCACTCAATCTCCCAGGACTTTCAACCACTTGCCTGAGAGAGATCATCTCACATCGGAGGCACTCGATCCCTCAGGACTTCCAGAAACTGGCCTGAGGATAACCACTCAGGGCTTTCATCATCACTGCCTAAGGAGGAACATCCATATTGGGCAATCCGTCCTTAGGGCTTTAGGTGAAGAGCAGTGGCACCTCACAGGGAGTATCAGCCATTCCCAATGAGTCCTCAAACTCTTCCTCTGGCTAGGAAATCCCATCTAGCCGGATACTATTCCAGTATCCTCTTGATTCATCACAGACCATTCCATGGTCTTTTCCTCAAAAGAGGCACAAACACCCTCCTAGTGTCTATCCATCATCAGGCTCAAGGCCATTCACATCTGTAATCACAGATGTATCATTCACCCTCACACTATCTCAGTGTCTATCCTAGGGTTTAATCACTTATATATTCACCTCATGACACTATTCCGGTGTCCGGTCCATTCCAAACATCAAAATTAGGCCACATTGGCCTTTCACAGTAATATATACATATACATATCAGTTGCATAAAACACCATCATCACCCACTTGGGTGGCAAACAAGCATAAGGGACTAATCCCCAGAACGATTAGCTTACCTGGCAAGTCGTGCCTCACAGCTCCAACCTCAACCGATGGTCTGCGCCACTGACACCCGTTGTGGCAAGCCCTACCAAGGCATACAAACGCATATTACAGACCATACAAGCATATAAACATATACAAGCTCATCAAGCAGTCCTCAACTGCCTCTAGGAAAGGAATCTCAGACCTTTCCATCAACCCAAGTTATCTAACTTAAGGTTCATCAGGCTCATCCACTTTAAGCCTTTCCATAGACCCTCAGTGGTCTATTTCAACTCAGCCATGGCCTCAGAGTCCCCACAGACTCAACACCAGCCCCATTCACATTGAGCATCACAGCTCTCACAATCCGCTTACTCAGGGATTTCCACAGGGCTTGGACGGTCTATCTCTCAAGACACCGTTCCCATGGCCCCTCAGGCACATCAAGCCCACCAACAAGGCTCTTGCATGTCTCAGATCAAGTGATTCAGTCCAAGTCACACATGCATAAACCTAGAGCCAACATCAACATTCACCAAATCACAAACTGAAAGCTAATCCTTCCTCCTCTCATCATTCTAAACACATATCTCAACAGGACCCATAACTAATTCTAGCTCTATCACAAGTGGGTCACTATTCATCAAAACCTCCAAATCACAAATCAATCAGAGAAACTCGAGTTTCTTACCTCAGAACTGATGAGGAAGGCCTCTGGACTACTCTCTCTAGCCTTGGTGCAGCTGAATCACCGTCGTTCCTCGTTAAACTCGAGCTCACTTCAATCTTTCTCAGAGAAGAGCTTTCTCTGGGGTTTCAAGGCATATGGAGGAAGGATTCAAGCTCAAACTGATTACTAGGGGGTTTGATGTAGTTAGGAATGTGATTTGGGTCACAAAATGAGGTTATGGGAGCTTGGGAAGCTCTCCCATGGCGGAAATGGCGCTGGGGAAGAAGAAGAGAAGGTTTCTCTTCTGAAAAATGCGACCCCCTTTAAATACTGGGTCTGTACGAGGTCTGGCGTGATCCGCGCCAGATCCCGCGCTACCCGCGCCAACTGCACCGCCACTGTGACGCCATCCGTGCGACACTCACGCTACCAGCGCCATCTTGCCAAATATGTGGTGCCATCAGCGCCATACCCCACGCTATCCGCGTCAACCTCAAAACCCAGCTGGCGCCACCAGCGCCAACCCTGGCGCTGGTCGCGTGGAAAATAGAGGAAATGGATATTCCAGGCCACTTCCCGCGCTACTCGCGCCAACTATGGTGCCATCCGCGCCGGCTGCAACTCATAGCGCCACTCGCGCCAACCCTGGCGCTGACCGCGCCACAAACCAAACATGGTTTTCTCAGCAGGACCTCTGGCACGATTCGCGCGGAATGCCACGCAATCCATGCCAGGACTCTGGGTTATTATAGGAGAGAACCCTCAATGCCTTTCACAGTTCATAGCACAACCAGACACAAATGCACACATAGTAAAATAAGTATGCGACAACCAATGCATGCATTATGAATATGACCACCACTCCCCCAGAGTGTGGTGTGCAACCAAGTGGGAAATCATTTCCCAGGGACTTAGAACTTACCTGGCAAAGTATCACTCTGCAGTTCCTTCCCTGGTCTGTGGCTCCCGCCACCAACAGTTTCAATATCACGCCCTAATCAAGGCATATACTAATATCAAAACCAATACACAGACATTCAAACACAGAACATATCATATACAGAATTCCCCTATCCTAGGATTCAATATAGCCCAGCTTACACTAGGCTTCTCACAGACCATACAAGGTCCATCAAGGCTGAAGTCAGAGCAATTGAGTCACCACAGACTCAATGTACAACATATGCCTGAGCTATGGCTCACAATAGCCCATAATTCAAATATCATTGGAACGGTCTGAGTCTCCCTCAAAGCACCGTTCATCTAGCCTTTCAGGCTCATAACAATCATAATCAAGGCTCTTGCATGTCCAGAAAATAGCAACTGACTCATTACACAACCACACATGCATATCACAGAGCCAAGATTCAAAGTTCACCAATTTAAAAACTGAAAGCTAATCCTTCATCACTAGCCAGTTCTAAACAACTTTCTCTACAAGACCCTGGGCTAATTCTAGCCCCAGCTCATATGGGTCACTATCCACAGGAAACCCCAAATTCTAAAATAACCGGAGAAACTTGAGTTTCTTACCTCAGTGGCGACTAGAAAGACCTCAGGACAGCTTCCTTGAGCCCTAGTGTCCTTAACACGCCTTGGGTCTCCACTAAACTCAAGTTCTCTGAGCTTCTCCTGGAGATTCCACTTCTCACTCACAAAGGGGTTTTCAAGAGCAGAAATGAAGGATTAAGGCTTTCCAAATGTTTCTCTCAAGTTTATAGGTTATTGGGAGGTGTTTGGGTCAAAGATTATGGTTCTAGGAAGCTTGGGCATGCCTTCCATGGTGGTCTGGACGTGGGGAAGAAGAAGGAACTGTTTTCCCCTTCAATTTTCGCGTTTTGGCCTTTTATACTGGGCCTGCCCGAGGTCTGGCGCAGATCGCGCCACCTCTGGCGCTAACCGCATCACCATGGCGGTGTATGTGGCACCATCAGCGCCACTCCGACGCCCCCAGCGCCAACTTCCAGAACCTGTGACGCCACCCGCGCCACACTAATGCCATCAACGCCAACTTCCCCTGGCCTATGGCGCCGTCCGCGCCACACCTGGCGCTGACCACGTAGAAATCCAGTGAAACTTGGTTTTCCAGACCACTTCCCACGCCACCCGCGCCATGCATGGAGCGACTCGCGTGGGCTGGAAAACACCTGGCGCCCCTCGCGCCAGATTCACGCCCCAGGCGTCATCCTCCAGAAAACCTGGCGCTCTCAGCGCCAACTTGGTGCCCTTGGCGTGGAATTCCAGTGAGTCTGGCGCCATCAGCGCCAGCCCTGGCGCTACCCACGCCACACCCCTCACAGGGTTTTCTGCTAAACAATCCCGGCGCTAACCGCGCGGGATCTGGCGCCAACCGCGCCATAATGAGGGTCCTTACATTCACCCCTCCTTTTTAGGAATTTTGTCCGCAAAATTCAGAAACATACCTGTTAGCCAACTTGGGATACAGCTGCAGCAACTCCTGCTCTTGCTCCCAAGTTGCTTCCTCAGGTGTTCAACCTTCCCATTGTACCTTGACGATGGGAATCGTCTTACTGCGGATCCGCTTCTCCATTCTGTCCAGAATCTTCAGGGGTCATGTAGGACTCGTCAGGTTCTCTCTAATCTGCACTGTATCAGGTTCTACCACGTGTGAGGGATCAGCCATATACTTCCTCAACTGGGACACGTGGAACACATCATGCAAACCTGACAACTGGGGAGGCAAAGCTAGCCTATATGCCACTAGTCCTATCCTCTCAAGGATCTGGTATGGACCAATGAACCTAGGACTCAGCTTCCTCACTCCTAAAGCTCGTCCTACACCCGTCGCTGGAGACAGCCTCAGAAACACATGATCACCCTCCTCAAACTGCAAGGGTCTGTGTTTTTGATCATAATAGCTCATCTGTCGACTCTGAGCTTTCATCAGCTTGTCTCTGATCATCCTGATCTGCTCAGAAGTCTCTTGAACCATCTCAGGTCCAAGGAGCTGTCTTTCTCCTACCTCTGTCCAACACACTGGAGTCCTGCACCGCCGGCCATACAAAGCCTCATAAGGTGCCATGCCCAAACTGGCATGAAAGCTGTTGTTATAAAAGAACTCCACCAGAGGTAGACATCTGTCCCAGCTAGTACCTTGCTCCAAGGCACAAGCTCTCAGCATATCCTCCAGAGTCTGCATGGTTCTCTCAGTCTGACCATCGGTCTGAGGATGGTAGGCTGTGCTGAGTCTTAGCTGGGTCCCAAAAGCATCCTGAAGAGCACCCCAAAACCTCGAGGTGAACTTCGGATCTCTGTCACTGATTATACTGTTAGGGACTCCATGTAATCTCACAATTTCCCTGACATACAGCTGGGCCAACTTTTCTGTGGTGTAGTCAGACTTCACAAGCAAGAAATGAGCAGACTTGGTCAGCCTATCCACTATCACCCAGATGGAATCACATCCACTCTGAGTCCTCGATAATCCCACCATGAAATCATGGAAATGCTGTCCCATTTCCATTCAGGGATCTCTAAAGGCTGAAGCAAACCAGGAGGTCTCTGATGCTCAATCTTCACCTTCTGACACACTAAACACTTTATCACATGTTCAACTATGTCTCTCTTCATCCCTGGCCACCAGAAATTCCTTTTCAGGTCATGATACATCTTAGTGGCTCCTGGATGAATGCTGAACTGGCCCTTATGTGCCTCAGATAGGACGACATCTCTCAACTCGCCCTCAGGCACCACAATATGATCTTGGTACTTCACCAAGTCGTGATCCTCCCAGGAGACATCCTGTTGGCCAATCAGGGCCCTCACAGACTCATCTTGCTGCTGAGTTTCTCAGATTCTCCTGATCAGCTCGTTATCCACTTTGGTCCTGCTTAACTCAAGACCACGAGTACATTCTGTCACCGTCAGGTGCATATCTCTGAATTGCTCTATCAGCTTGCAATCAGAGATCATCAAACATGCAACAGTCATATTCTTCCTGCTTAAGGCATCAGCAACTACATTTGCCTTACCTGGATGGTATCTCAACTCAAAGTCATAGTCCTTCAGGAATTCCATCCAACGTCTCTGTCTCATGTTCAGCTCTTTCTGATCAAAGAGGTATCTGAGACTCTTGTGGTCGCTGAACACTATCAACTTGGCACCATACAAATAGTGTCTCCATATCTTCAGAGCAAACACCACAGCTGCCAACTCCAAGTCATGAGTAGGATAAGACTCTTCATGATGTTTCAGTTGCCTAGAAGCATAGGCAACCACCTTCTGATCCTGCATCAACACACATCCAAGTCCCCTCTTGGACGCATCACAAAACACCTCAAAGGTTCCTTCAGGATTAGGAAAAGTCAATACTGGAGCTGTGGTCAACCGCTCTTTCAGCTCCTGGAAACACTGCTCGCACTCATGGGTCCAAACAAAGGGAACCCCCTTCCGTGTGAGTCGAGTCAGAGGTATCACCAATTAAGAAAACCCCTGAATGAACCTCCTGTAGTAGCCAGCCAATCCCAGTAAACTACGGATCTCAGATACGTCCTTGGGCCTCTCCCAAGACATCACTGCCTCTATCTTGCTGGGATCCACTGATACACCAGCTGCTGAGTGTAAAACAAAGGAACACTTCAAAACAACCAAGAGGGGGGGTGAATTGGTTGAACCTTGGCCAATTAAAAATTTAAATCAGAGTTACCCACGGATCTTTATCACACTAAAACTTCTTTTGATACTAGAAATCAATATTCAATCAAACTCCCCTTTCAAGAATGCATAAAACAGAGTATTTCAAACTGTGCTTTGAATATGATTCACAAACAAAGTAATAAGCATGCAATACTGAGAAAATTAAAGAACACACAAATTTTATACTGGTTCACCTCAAACTCTATGAGGCTACATCCAGTTCTTCCACTCAAAGCTAGAGAGGAGTTCCATTATTGCAAATATCCTTTACAAGCAAAATTACAAGTCTCTCTTTGTCAACCCTAGACAAAGTTCAGCAATCTAAAACACTATTAGATTCTTAGAGACACCCCTTTCAACCTGAGAACTCTACCCAGTTGAAAAAAAACCCAGAGAAACACTATCTCTATGCTTGAAAGAAACTCATTACAATAGAGTTGCAATAACCAGAATTACAAAGAATTGATTTTCCCAATCAAAGAACAAGAAAAGATATCACCTGATAATCCAAATGCATGAACAAAAATGATTCACAGATGAATAATGCAGATTATCAACTCAATTGTGCAGCTTTCCTTGAATCTTGATTGAAAGATGAAACTTCATCTTATGATCAACACATCAACATGATTCTATGAAGTTTCTAAATGTTTCTCACAGAAAATTTTCACTAATGAAAGCACTGATTGTTTGTGAATGATTACTCAACGAAAATCTCAAAAGCACTTGTTAATTCTCAAGCTCTCTGTTTCAGTCGCAGTGACTTCTATTTATAACAGAGTTTTTACCAGCAATAATCGATTAAAAGTGCTCCGTAATCGATTACTAACAGTCTTGGTGACTTCTTGTTTTCAAGTAACGGATAAGATAATCGATTAACCCGATGCGTAATCGATTAAACCAGATAGAACAAAAATCT
>PYAF01004065.1:418563-432815 GCA_007407185.1 Glycine tomentella | reverse complement strand
GTGGTAATCGATTAAGGCAGTCATCAAAGTATGCTTAGATTCAAATAATCGATTAATCCGATGATGTAATCGATTAAACCGTTCATTATGATTTTCCAGAAAAGCTGATGAACAAAATAATCGATGTCACCAACTTGGTAATCGATTATTTCTTGTGAAATACAATTTTTCCAAAAACTTAAAGCTTTTTAAACTTTTCCAAATGAATTTCTTTGATTAATTTCATTAACCTAATAATCCTATATGTACGAATGATGCATGTTATGCAATATTGGATTATCAGATCATACATTTTCTTTTACATGATCAATTTGAAATTTTCAACTTCAAGCTTCCTTGGTTCTTCCTTTGCATGTTGAAAGCACAAAACTCTTTTGATCTTCAATGATGCTTAGCTTCATCTGAATCAACACTGAGATCACATGGCCAAGGAACTTTACCTCTGCTAACCAGAATTCACACTTGGCCAACTTAGCATACAGTTGTTGATCCCTCAAAATCTGAAGGACTGTGCTGAGATGCTCGGCATGCTCTGCCTCCGTCCTGGAGTAGATCAAAATGTCATCGATAAACACTACCACAAACTGATCCAAGAAAGGTCTGAATACCCTGTTCATATAATCCATGAACGCTGCTGGGGCATTCGTCAGACCAAACGGAATGACCTGATACTCAAAGTGACCATACCTAGACCGGAAGGCTGTCTTAGGTATGTCTGCTGGCTTGATCCAAATCTGATGATATTCGGATCTCAGGTCTATCTTGGAGAACACCCTGGCTCTCCTCAACTGATCTAACAGATCATCAATACGAGGCAGAGGATACTTGTTCTTCACAGTAACCTTATTCAACTGCCTGTAGTCCACACATAGTCTTATACTGCCGTCTTTTTTCTTTACAAAGATCGCCGGTGCTCCCCAAGGTGAGATACTCGGTCTGATAAACTGCTTGGACAGCAAATCCTTCAACTGCACCTTCAGCTCCCTCAACACCAGAGGAGCCATACGATAAGGTGCCACAGAAATCGGTCCCACACCAGGAACCAGATCAATGGAGAACTCTATTTCCCTCTCTGGTGGTAGCTGAGTTATCTCCTCAGGAAACACATCCATGAACTCATTCACCACAGGGATCTGAGACAAATCAACACCTGGCTTATCTTTTGTCACTCCCAAGAAGATATAGCCCTGAGCTCCCTCCAAGATCGCCTTGCGAGCTTGCAAGACTGATAAGAATGAGGTGGAACTCAAATCTGTCTCGTCAGAAGGAACAACAACCCTCTTCTGACAACAGTCTAGCATCACGCCATACTTGGCCATCCAGTCCATACCCAAAATCATCTCAAGGGTAGGCATCGCTAGACAAAACAGATCTATCACATAGACTCTGCCCTCATACATAAACTGCACGTCCTTGCAACACGTGCTCACCTGACATCTTTCTCTAGATGCAGTGGTAACCTCCATTGAAGGGGCAAAACTAAACTTAGGCAATCTGAGCCTATCAACAACCACATCCTGAATGAAGGAATGTGTCGCTCCAAAATCAAACAATACTCTAACATCACAGTCATCAATCAGAACTGTACCTCTGATCAGGTCTAAAGCTCTGGCTGCTTCCCTAGCGTCTACCGTGTACACCTGGCCTGCTGTGGGTGCTGTCATCTCTGCTGGAGCAGCATGTGCCCGACTCTCTGTCTGAGGGCACTCTCTGGATATGTGGCCAGGCTTGCCACATTTGAAACAGATGATCTGGCCTGTAAAACATGCTCCCAAATGCTCCTTTCCACAGGCTGAACACTTCGGAATAGGTCTTCCCCGAGCTGAACCCCTCTTGAATCTGTCAGAGGGTGTAGAGACTCTCAACATCTTGCCCTTACCCTTCCCAGGTGGGCCAGAACCGCTGGGCCTTCTCCCTTCCTGTCTGTCTGAGGGAGTAGGCTGTCTGCCTTTCTGTCTCTACAGGATACTCTCCACCTAGCGACTCTGTCTCACCAGGGTATCTATATCTCATGACCCAAGACCAGCCACTAGCACCTGAATGTCATCCCTAAGTCCCCTCAGGAACTTAGCTGCTAGAATCTCAGTTTCAGGCAAAGGTCTCATGAAGTGTGCATACTGGGCCAGCTCGTTAAACTGGGCCAGATACTCATCCACCGTCAAGGTCCCCTGGACGAGTCCCTCAAACTCAGCCTGCTTCTGCTCCTGGGCATCTCTAGGAAAATACCTGTCCAGGAAGCAGGCCTTGAACAACTGCCAGGAAATCAACTCTCCCCGGCCTCTCAGAAGTGGAACTGTGGTCTTCCACCACTTGTGGGCGTTATCCTGAAGCATATAGGTTGCATGCAGCAACCTCTGGTGATCGGGGCACTCCATCACCTCGAAAATCTTCTCTAAGGCTTGCAGCCACCCTGCTGCAGCCACTGGATCATAGCTCCCTGAGAACACTGGAGGGTCATGCTTCCTGAATGTAATCAGCATTTTCCCTCTGGCTGCTGGACCACTCTCAGCCTCTATCTGGGACATCAGGTCCCCTCGCTGGTGGCTCCCACCAGCCTGCTGGCGACTTGCCTCGCCCTCATGCGCAGGAGGTGTGGAGGATACTCTGTCATCCCTCCTAAGGTTCTTCACCTCCTCTAACAGATCCTGGTTAGCCTTCATCAAGGCCTCATTCACCTCTCGGGTGGCAGCCATCTCTCGCTGCATCTCCCCCTGAGTCTGTCTATTAGCAGCCATCTCTTGTGGCATATCTGCCTGTATCTGTCTATTTACAGCTAACTCTTGCTGCATGGCGGCTAGTGCAGCCGCAACTAGATCAGACTGGGCACTGGTAGCCCCACTGGTGCTTCTAGGTCTCACCATAGCACTACACATGTACATCACACAGTGAGTTGATCAGGCCCACAGTTAATGTACCCCCATGCAATACTCATGTCAACCAACCATAGACAAGCACCAAATCAACTTCCATACATAATGTTCTTATCAAGAAACCGCTCTGATACCATTAAATGTAACACCCGTAGGCCTCTGGTGCGTTATCATTAATAATATCAGTTTATCGCTTAACATATCAATTTAAAACTCAGCGGAAGCACAGAATCGCTTTTATTGACTCATTATGTATGGAATAAAATATATAACAACAGCATAAACACAAGGCCAATAATCTATTCCTGCTGATCCATTTCTCATCTCATACACACTTTAGACAGATAAAAGGATACATAGGCAGATAATCATAAATACAACAATTGAACTCAGGAGGAATCTCATAAACATATCATAAATAGTTCTGTACATAGTCATATCCATCAGTATCTTCACCACACCGTGGTGAAACAAATCATATCAGCCCTCATCGAGGGTTTACAGAACTATACAACCCTTATCAAGGGTACAAAACATAAACAATAGCAAAACTGAGCCTTCAAGCTCCATCTGCTGCTTTCAGCCAAGCAGAAATGCCTCTACTCGGGCCTCCTACCCTGAGACTGCTCTCTTCTGCCTGAAGAGTCACCTAAAATCACAAATCCCCACACGGGGTGAGATACATATCTCAGTAAGCCCAGGGTCCTTGGGAAATCATCCCCACCCTGGCCCACAATTCACAATATAAACATCGGACAAGCACACATATCAAGTCTGGCCCAATGGCCTGTATCTCTGACCCTCATACGCATGAGCAATTATCTGTTCCACACCCATGGCAGAGAACCCTCAATGCCCTGGCAGAGAACCCTTAATGCCCTCAATACATGGCAGCGAACCCTCAATGCCCTTGGCAGAGAACCCTCAATGCCCTCAATACATAGAAGAAAACCCTCAATGCCTTTCACAATTCATAGCACAACCAGACACAAATGCACACATAGTAAAATAAGTATGCGACAACCAGTGCATGCATTATGAATATGACCACCACTCCCCTAGAGTGTGGTGTGCAACCAAGTGGGAAATCATTTCCCAGCGACTCAGAACTTACCTGGCAAAGTATCACTCTGCAGTTCCTTCCCTGATCTGTGGCTCCCGCCACCAACAGTTTCAATATCACGCCCTAATCAAGGCATATACTAATATCAAAACCAATCCACGGACATTCAAACACAGAACATATCATATACAGAATTCCCCTATCCTAGGGTTCAATATAGCCTAGCTTACACTAGGCTTCTCACAGACCATACAAGGTCCATCAAGGCTGAAGTCAGAGCAATTGAGTCACCACAGACTCAGTGTACAGCACATGCCTAAGCTATGGCTCACAATAGCCCATAATTCAAATATCATTGGAACGGTCTGAGTCTCCTTCAAAGCACCGTTCATCTAGCCTTTCAGGCTCATAACAATCATAATCAAGGCTCTTGCATGTCCAGAAAATAGCTACTGACTCATTCACAGCCACACATGCATATCACAGAGCCAAGATTCAAAGTTCACCAATTTAAAAATTGAAAGCTAATCCTTCATCACCAGCCAGTTATAAACAACTTTCTCTACAGGACCTTGGGCTAATTCTAGCCCCAGCTCATATGGGTCACTATTCACAGGAAACCCCAAATTCTAAAATAACCGGAGAAACTTGAGTTTCTTACCTCAGTGGCAACTAGAAAGACCTCAGGACAGCTTCCTTGAGCCCTGGTGTCCTTAACATGCCTTGGCAAGTTCTCTGAGCTTCTCCTGGAGATTCCACTTCTCACTCACAAAGGGGTTTTCAAGAGCAAAAATGAAGGATTAAGGCTTTCCAAATGTTTCTCTCAAGTTTATAGGTTATTGGGAGGTGTTTGGGTCAAAGATTATGGTTCTAGGAAGCTTGGGCATGCCTTCCGTGGTGGTCTGGATGTGGGGAAGAAGAAGGAACTGTTTTCCCCTTCAATTTTTGCGTTTTGGCCTTTTATACTGGGCCTGCCGGAGGTCTGGCGCTAACCGCGCCACCATGGCGGTGTATGTGGTGCCATCAGCGCCACTCCCACGCCCCCAGCGCCAACTTCCAGAACCTGTTACGCCACCCACGCCACACTGGCGCCATCAGCGCCAACTTCCCCTGGCCTATGGCGCCGTCCGCGCCACACCTGGCGCTGACCGCGTAGAAATCCAGTGAACCTTGGTTTTCCAGACCACTTCCCGCACCACCCGTGCCATCCATGGCGCGACTCGCGTGGGTTGGAAAACACCTGGCGCCCCTCGCGCCAGATTCAAGCCCCAGGCGTCAACCTCCAGAGAACCTGGCGCTCCCAGCACCAACCTAGCGCCCTTGGCGTGGAATTCCAGTGGGTCTAGCGCCATCAGCACCAGCCCTGGCGCTACCCGCGCCACACCCCTCACAAGGTTTTCTGCTAAACAATCCCGGCGCTAACCGCGCGGGATCTGGCGCCAACCGCGCCATAATGAGGGTCCTTACACTTAGGATTGAAAATGGATTAGGTTATAGATTTATTTCCTAATTTTGAATTTAATCTTAGATTGTTTGGATGATATTTCAATTTGATTTGTGTTTCAATTGATTTAGGAATTAATTCGATTGAACTACCTCTAATGATATTGGCTGAACTTTTACAATGTGATCATTATCTGTAGAACTATGATAATTCGAATTGCTTGATTTGATGAATTGGATTGATGCTTTTGAATCTGTTTCATAACCTATTTTATTAATTCTATCAATTTTTGCATTTTTTGTCATTCCTGTTTGTGTTTCTACAATTTTCGTTTATTGTCTGCAAATAGTTTATTGAAATCCCTCGTGTTGTTTATAAGTGGATTGAAGTCAGAACCAAATTGAATTGTATCTCTTAGTCAACCTAGGTTATTCCTGTACTATAGAATTAATCCTAGTTTTATTTGTTTTGGAAGATTTGACAATTGTTATCAAAATTGGCGTCATTGTCAGGGATATGGTTCATTATGTCCTAACATTAATTCACTTATAACTAGATACTAGTATAAGTACAACTGATATTAGTATAGTAGGTTTCATCTGTCTATTGGAAAAAAAATCACATATGTTGCATGTTCTGCATTGTGTAGCATTCTGCATTTTGTTGCATTCTGCATTCTCCTTTTTCATACCACTAATTGTTTGATATATTGCATTGGTTTTGTTAATGTTGTTATGTAGAGTCTGTGTGTGTAGTAGAGTATTTTGCACAGTATAGTAGTGTTGTGTACTATGTAGTGTAACTATGCATTGTGTGTCACAGAAGTAAACTGCCTTGGAAAGTTTGGCTGCATAACTTGGTGTCCAAAGTTTATCTCACATTCTGAGCAAAAATAACTCCTTTGGCTTTTGATTTGGGTCAAAATTTGCAAATTCAACCTCTAAATAGGAGTTTTAGTGGTAGGAGCATTTTGGTCATTTCACCTGCTTTTGGAATTTTTTCTATTTTCATGATTTTTAAAAATCACCAAAAATTACTAAAAATCAAAAATGATTTTTAGACATTTATTGTAGTGTTTTTGATTTTTTTTAAAATTGTTTTGGGGCAATTTTCCATTTTATGTATCATTTCTGTAAATATTATGAATAGTGTCCTGGTAAAGTAGTTGTCTGTTATTTTTGTCATTTAGTTGTCACTAATGAGATGAGCTGCGAATGACTAGGTCCAAACCAAGTGACTTGCATCCATATGATCTTGAGGTAGATGGGACATTTCATAGGTTGAGCAGAAATAATAAAAGTGTAGTTTTGCATGATAGTGTAGTTCTAGATAGTAGTATAGTATATACTGATTTCATTACTGATCCTATTTCTGAGCCTTCTGTTTTGAACCTTGAGTCTGAAATTGGTGTTGATGAAATGGCTGATAACAATTGAATTCTTAAAGAATTGGCTACACCTAATGTTGTCTATCAACCTTGGTGTATTCAATATCCTGAGACAGAGGTTAGTTATGAGCTAAAGTATGGACTGATTCATTTGCTTCCAAAGTTTCATGGTCTTGCAGATGAAGATCCACACAAACATCTTAAGTAGTTTCATGTAGTGTGTTCCACCATGTGACCACATGACATTCATGAGGACAATATGAAGATGAAAGCATTTCCATTCTCTCTGGATGGTGTGGCTAAGGACTGATTGTACTTTCAGCCAAACCCTATTAATAGTTGGACATATATGAAGAGAAGATTTTTAGTGAAAGTCTTCACTACATTCAGAACATCATCCATTCGGAAAAAAATGTGGTATAAGGCAGCAACCTAGAGAGACATTATATGAGAACTGAGAGAGATTCAACAAGTTGTCTGCTACCTGTCCTCACCATCAAATCAGTGAGCAATAATTGATCCAATATTTTTATGAAGAGTTGATGTTAATGGACAGGAGTATGATTGATGTAGCTAGTGGAGGCGCTTTAATGGACAAAACTCTTGTTGTTGCAAGACAATTGATTTCCAACATGGTATTCAATTATCAGCAATTTGGTACAAGAGTGGTTGCAACATCCAAGGTTGTTGCAAATGAAGTTTGTATTTCTATGGTTGTTGATAACCAGAGGCTGGAGAATTAACTTACAGAATTGACATCCCTTGTGAGATAGCTAGCCAGTAGTCAACAACAGAATGTGATGGCAGCTAATCAACCAAGGTTGTATGGTATTTGTTGTGCACCTGATCATCTAACAAATACATGTCCCACTCTCCAAGAAACAAAATAGGCTACTGAAGTTTTTTCCATGCAATCTGGACAGCCATTCAGACCTCAACAACAACAATATAATCCTTACTCCAACATTTATAATCCTAGTTGGAGAGATCATCCAAAGTTGAGGTATGGTCCTGGTCCACAACAACAACAAACATAATAACAACAGCCATTTAGACAAAAATAATATCAGTCCTCCACCAGCAAATACCAAGCTCCCCAATTTAGACAACAACCATAATTTCAACAGTCTGCACCTACATCTGCACAACCTGTGTAAAGCAGTTCTTGACCTTCCTTGGAGGAGTTGATGAAGCAAATGACAACCAACAACATTCAATTTTTCAATAGAGTGTGAGTGCCACCATCCAAGACCTGTAGACTCAAATTGAACAGTTAATTAGCTACTATTAGAGTCAGGGGGAGCTCAAGAGGATCAAGAAGCTGAGTCTCTTAGGCAACAAAGTATTGGGGCTTTTTACATGCCAACTCAATTGATTAGTAGTTGTAATTTTTGAAAGTCTAAGATGAGACTTCCTATGATCCATTGCATAAAGCTCATTCATGTTTTTGCATTCATGTTTTCATAAAAGCAATAAGTTTTGTGAAAAAGCTTTTCTGAAACATAAAGTTTTCATGATTGCATAAAAGGCCAAGTGTTCCATGTTTCAGTTTTGGAAAAACAATTTCTCAACGGGTTTAATCGATTACCAGCAAATGGTAATCTAATACTTAAGTTTTAAACAACACTTTAATCATTTACAAGAGTACGGTAATCGATTACACTACACAAAATCACATAATAGTCTTTCTGTGATAATCAATTACGATATGGTTGTAATCGATTAATTGGGGCGTTTAGAAACAAATACTTCTTGTGATAATTGATTACATTGCGAAATAATTGATTATATTGCTCATACATCTTTTCCAGAAAAGTTCAAGAACACTTTAATCGATTAAATTAGTGAATTAATCGATTACTGACAACTACAACAATTTTCTATAAATAGTTGTTGGGTGTTTTGAAAAGATACAACGAATTATCAAAGTATTTTTATAAGCTTTCTGAAGAAAGAAAAGATTCAAAGTGTTATTCTGAGTTAGACCCACAAATCCTCAAGCTTCAAGATTTCTAAAGAGGATTTCTTTTTGGACAAAGTTTCGAAAGAAGATTTTGGAAGGAAAGTTCTGAAGTAATTTTCTTTAACCATTGATTCAAGTCTGGTAATATTTTGCATACATCAGTAGTTTATCATCAGGTGGTTTCTTTCGTACAACTTGTTTGTAAATTCTTTTTGAATTTCTTTTTGTGTGACTATAATAATAGTTGTTCTTAAGGCTTTTCTAGAATAGGTGTTTCTAGAGGTAAGAGTAGAGATAGGTTTTCTCTATGTCTTGATCACAGAGAATCTATGTGAGTTAGATATCTCATTCTTGATCTAGGTGTGATTAAGAGTGGTTGTAAGGGCTTGTAAGAAACAGGTTGTTATTAGTGGAACTCTAACTTGTTGGTTAGAAGAACTGGATGTAGCTTTTCTAGGTTGATAAGTGAACCAATATAAATCTTTGTATTGACTACTTCATCTTTATCTTTTCTTGTGGTTATAACTTGTCATTCGTTGGTGTAGCATTTCACAATCAACAAAAAAAAAATTGATTGCATTCTTTAAGGTTTGGTGTTTGATTGGTTGAAAGCTTTCTTGGATTGTTTTGTGATATGATCTTTTTAACTATGATTGTTTAAGAATGTTTAATTGGCCAAGATCAACCAATTCACCCCCTCTTGGTTCTTGTGTGTTGTTCATACTGTTTTCAATTAGTATCAAGAGCAGGTTCTTGTGTGTTACTTAAGATCACCCTTTTTTTTAAAGAAAATGAATACCACACAAATTACCTTCAAGGAGGGTGCCTCCCTCAATCATCCACCGATGTTTGAGGGAGAACACTTTAGTTTTTGGAAAAACAGAATGCAGATTTTCATTCAATCCAATGTCACTGGTGCAAGGAATGCAATAGAAAAAGGTCTTTTGATTCCAATCAAAATTGTTAATAATGAAATTATTCTCAAAGAATAGAATGAAATGACAGACATAAAAAAGAGGGTAGTTCAATACGATTTCAAAGCAAAGAATATGATAACCTCTGCATTATCGTCTGATGAATTTTTCAAGACTATTAGGTGCAAGAGTGCTAAGGAGATGTGGGAAATTCTAGAAATTACTCATGAAGGAATAGATGAAGTTAGAAAATCAAGGAAACATGCCTTGATCTGAGTATGAGATGTTCAAGATGAACACAACTGAAAACATCTCTCAACTCCAAACCAGATTCACACACATCATTAATCATCTTCTTGGTCTTGGAAAAACATTTGCTACTAAGGAACTAAACATCAAGATCTTGAAATGCTTAACACGATCATGGCAACCAAAGGTGACAATGATCAAGAAATCTAAAGATCTATCAAAGATGTCTATGGCTACACTATTTGGTAAGTTACTTGAGTATGAGTTAGAAATATCTCAACTAACACATGCAGAAGATGCAGACAAAAAACAGAAGAGTATTTCCTTGAAAGCTTTGAATGTGGTAAGCAGGTCCACATCAAATCTGAATGTCCTATATATTTGAAGAAGCAATTAAGTGAAAAGAAAGCAAAGAAAGATGGAAATTCAAAGAAAGCCTACATTGCATGGGAAGAAGATGCTTCAACAACTTCTAAATCATCAAGTGAAAATGAAGAAGAAATTGTATGTCTAACTTCAACAATTGATAAAGATGACTCATGTGCTGAATCAAAAGTAAATCCTGATCTTGATCAACTTGTTGATGCTTTCTATGAAATGCATAAGGAGGCTTAAGAACTTGCAAAATAAGCTAAAAGGTAACCTTAGAAGGCATACCACTAAACTTGCTTCAATGCAAGCTAAACTTTGTAACTTGAAAGAAGAGAATGAGAAACTTGTTTCAAGATACAAAGTAAATGGGTGTGTGTGTGCGCTTTTTCGTTTTCAAAAGTAAATGAAAACAAAGCTTTGCAGAAAGAGTTTGATGAATTCAAAAAGAGCCAACTTGAAAAATTCGTGACTTTACAAAGTGAAAACTCATACTTGGTAGATCTCCTAAAAAAGCTTCATCGAGGAAAATATAGTTTGAATCAAATGTTAAGTGTACAGAAGTATGTTGGAGATACATATAAATTGGGTTACAAACATCAAACAAAACCTTTTGAAAACACCAAGTTTGTACCTCCAAAACAGATGAATAGAAAAGTGCTTTAAAAAATAAAGCATACTAAAAAGGCTCATTTTGAAAGCAGATCACAATCTGTTATATGTCATTACTGCATGAAGGAAGGTCACACATCTCATAAGTGTTATGCTAGAAGGTTTTATGTTCCTAATGGAGACTACATACGGGTTCCTAAAAAAAAGAGAAAAATTGCTAAACCTTATGGACCCAACCTTAATTGGGTACCTTTCTTTGCTACTTGATTTGATTGTGGATGCTCTAAACAGCCTAATGGAGACGGTCTCAGAGCTAAAGCATCATTATGGTATTTAGACAGTGGATGCTCTATACACATGATTGGTGACAAGTCCATGCTTACAAATCTGACTTTAAAGGATGGAGGATTTGTCACCTATGAAGACAACAATAAAGGAAAAATAATAGGAGAAGGAAATATTGGTGACAGCTTTAAAACCAAAATCAGAAATGTACTTTATGTTGAAGGAAAAGCACAATCTTCTGAGTATATGTCAGTTGTGTGATAAAGGATTAAAGGTATCCTTTAATGGTAATTGTTGCTTTATATGTGATGACCAATTTGGTGAGGTTATTCATGTAGGAAAAAGAAAGGAAAACATCTACTTGCTTGCTATAGAACATGCATTCATTCATAATATTAACTGCCTAGTAAGTAAGATTGATGAACCATGGCTGTGGCATAAAAGAGCTAGTCACATTAACATGCATCACATGAACAAGCTCATTAGAAAAGATTTAGTTATTGGTTTACCTAAATTTAAGTTTGAAAAGGACAAACTTTGTGATGCTTGTCAAAAGGGGAAAACAAACAAAGATCTCTGTTCAAAATAAAAACTTTGTTTCCATCTCAAGACCTCTTGACTTGCTTCACATGGATTTGTTTGGCCCTTCAAGAACTATGAGCTTAGGTGGAAATTACTATGGGCTTGTAATAGTTGATGACTACTCAAGATTCACATGGACTTTGTTTTTAAAATCCAAGAATGATGCTTTTAATGCTTTCAGAAAATTAGCCAAGCTTGTTCAAACTGAAAAAGGCTGCAAAATTATCTCAATAAGAAGTAATCATGGTGGTGAATTCCAAAATGAACATTTTGAAAAGTTCTGTGAAGAAAATTGAATTAACCACAATTTTTTAGATCCAAGAACACCTCAACAAAATGGTGTTGTGGAGAGGAAAAATAGATCTCTTGAAGAAGGAGCAAGAATTCTTCTTAATGAGACAAATTTGCCAAAACATTTTTGGGCTGATACAGTGAGCACTGTTTGTTACAATTTAAATAGATTACTCATAAGGCACATCTTAAATAAAACTCCTTATGAACTATACAAAGGTAGAAAATCAAACATTTCATACCTTAGAGCTTTTGGTTGTAAATGTTTTGTTTTAAACAATGGAAAAGAGTCTCATGGCAAATTTGATGCAAAGGATGATGAAGCTATCTTCCTTGGATATTCATTACAAAGTAAAGCATATAGAGTTTTCAAAAAAAGAACCTTATGCATGGAACAATTTGTACATGTTATTTGTGATGAATCTAACTCCTTGAAAGAGGAAAAGAGTTGTGATAATGATGCAGGTCCAATAGAAGAATATGTCAAAATCAATGAATCAAATGAGAAGAAAAAGGATGAATCAAATGAAGAGATTGATCAGTCAACATCTACTCAAAATCCTTAGGACTGGAGAACAACAAGAGATCTCTCCCTTGACAATATAATTGGTGAAGTAAATAAAGGAGTATCTACTATATCTTCTTTCAAAAATTTATGCTATAATATGGTTTTTGTTTCTCAAATTGAACCTAAGAATATTGATCAAGTATTACTTGATGAACATTGGATGCTTGCCATGCATGATGAACTTAACCAATTCAAGAGAAATGAAGTATGAAAACTTGTTGCTAGATCTTCTTCTCATAAGCCAATAGGCACCAAGTAGGTTTTTAGGAACAAACTTGATGAAAGTGGCATCATAGTCATAAATAAAGCTAGATTGGTTGCAAAAGGTTACAACCAAGAGGAAGACATTGACTATGAAGAAACATATGCTCCAGTAGCAAGGTTGGAAGCCATTAGATTGTTGCTTACATTTGCATGTTGATTTCACATTATTCCAAATGGATGTAAAGAGTGCCTTTCCTAATGGTTATATAGAAGAGGAAATCTTTGTTGATCAAACTCCTGGTTTTGTTGATTTTAAACATCCAAATCATGTTTTCAAACTAAAGAAAGTTCTCTATGGCTTAAAGCAAGCTCCTAGGTTCTGGTATGAAATATTGAACAACTTTTTTCTTAGCCAATCCTTCATAAGAGGACAAGTGGATAAAATATTGTTCATCAAGAAATCTGAAAATGACATACTACTAGTTCAAATATATGTTGATGATATTGTTTTTGGTTCAACTAACAATTCCTTGTGCAAGAAATTCTCAATCTCTATGCTGAATGAATTTGAAATGTCAATGACGAAAGAATTGGACTTCAAGTGAAACAAATGAAGAACGAGACATTTCTCAGTCAAACAAAGTACTGTAATGAATTGATCAAGAAATTTGACATAGAGAAAAGCAAGGATGCTGCAACTCCTATGGCAACCACAACTTACCTTGATTCAGATGAAAAAAGCAAGAAGGTTGATGATGAAAATACAATGAACGCTAATCAAGTAAACCAAGAGAGGGGTTGAATTGGTTTAAACCAAGAATTTAAAAATTTTCTAAACAATTTGCAGAATATGTAAAATGGATCGTATCACTTAAAATCTTTTAAGAACAAAATCTTTCTTCCAACCAAAAACACCCTTGGAATTCAAGTAGTGACAGAAAATAAACCTTGTTGATAATTCCTTGATCACCCAATAACAAGCAATGAGAAAAGAATAGATTAAGAATAAAGAACACAATGATTTATACTGGTTCCCCTCTCAACCTTGGAGGCTACATCCAGTTACTTCCAACTCACACTAGGTTAGAGATTCCACTAAACAATTAATATTCTTTACAAGTTTTTTACAAAAGATCTTCCTTGTCAACCCTAGACAAAGATGTAAAATCTAAACCCTATAGATTTTAAGATCTAGAACCTGAGAACACTACTCATTCCTAACCACTAGAGAACCCTTCTCTAGATATAGCTTTAAAGAAAATAATATGTTTAAGAAATCAATACAAAACTGAATTAAACAAACAAACTACTCAGTCTAAGGTTTTAGAAAGATATCATCTCATGATTCTTGTTAATGAATGAAATGATCACAGATAATCATGCAAGGATTGAATGCATGACAATAGAAAATGCTTTCTTGAAAACCTTTCCTTGTAAATTTTGTTTAGATC